>JASFAT010002346.1:600000-870802 GCA_031353405.1 Baronia brevicornis
TTCCCTCGCGCAATTAGGTAACCGTCTTGGTTTTATTAAATTTAATCAAGAACTTGTGTAATATTACACAGATTGGGCCAATCGGGCCGTGTATAAGTTTCGATAGCGCTGTACTTGAGAAGTAATTTCGGAAATAAGCAGAGTTATCCCGGTTTCTGTGCGATTGTCATATAAAAACTGTTTTTATAGTTGGTGTTTAAATGGTATTTAGTTTTGATCTGAATACGTTAGTAAATTTGTCAGGGAGTATCCTTGCCTAGCCGCTTATCCGGTAGTTATGGTATTGGTACACGGGTACACGACACCGGCCACCCGAGCTACTACCATATCACTCCTTGTCCATCTTTCTTTTCCTCTACCCTTTTCTTTCTTCTCTATCCTTTTCCCTTCCTCTACGCCAATCCATAGACTGCCGTGCCAATGGATGTGTGGCTAGGAGCGAGCTTAGTCGCAAACGTTACGTTAATAAATATTAGTATATATAACAAATATATATTATGAACAACTCATAATTAAAAAAATTTATTATATATGTCAAAAAAATGAGTAGTTTTCTGAATGTGATATCCGAGTGTTCTTTTTCCCATTTGATGTTTTCATAGTTATTCGGCAACTAGAAACCTCTACTGAAAGATCGCAAAATCATCAACAGCATATATTTGAGCGCATTAAGTGACCATGCAACCTACAAAAGGCTTTCCTCGATCGAATCTTCCTTTATCCAAGTGAACATTTAATTTTTCTGGTTTTGTTATACCTATGTGTAAATTCATATTATTGAATAAATCTTAACTTTTATAAAGTCTTCCAAATATTATATTTGTATTTCACATATGTATGTTTAAATAAAACTTTGTTTTAAACACGTGAAGTTTAGTAATTTGTTAAATGAATTAGTGATAACATTTTTACATCTATAGAGCGAAAAAAAGATTATTATTCGCGAATAAGAATCCCAGAAATAATAATAAGCAAAGAAAGTTTGTTGCCCATCATTAATTAACATTTATATTTATATATTATTATAATAACAATAATCATCATTGACTCTATAATGAAAACCGTTGTTGCTACATTCAACTCGCGCCATATGATATAGCTAAATCGGCTTCAATGTGAATGAAATGTAAATGATTTTCTAACATAATTTTTAAGGTGTATATAATACTAGCACAAAAATATAAAATGAATGGACGAAAATATTGTTTGAAATAAAGATTACTATTATATTAAATGAAGATACAACGAAAAATTTAAACATGCATAAAACTTGCCTAAAACTGTTAACGAGAATTAAAGAGAAACTATCTAGAGTCATATTGAAGCGCTTATCCACAAGTAGGTCAAAACATAGCCATACCATAATGTTTACTCGTACATGTGAGGTGTTATCGCGGATGATAAGCGCCGGAACCTTGCCTTCGTCCGCCCAACGCTGCCGACGGCTGTATCTATGTTACATTATGCTCTCCACCAAATCATTTTGCTTCCACACTTACAACTCGACGACTACTTGGCTTCTTTACGATTCACAATACAAGTTTTGGGAGTCTCTTGGAAGTTTTGCCTTCTATGCGAAGGAATTTGTTTTTAGATTGTCTAAAGTTTATTAAAAAAAGATACCAGCAATGATTTTAACTATTAAATAAAAACAATTTTCGTTTGCAGGAGACTGATAGGATAGGGGGAGATAATAGATATATTTACAGAGAGTATTCTCATATCAATATCAATATAATCCCATTCAAATAATTTATAAAAAGCTCACAAAAATCTAAAGAAAAATATGTGGTTCTTTCTAAAATCTACTATTTAAGCTATATAAAAGGTTATCAACAAAATATTTTTATATAATTGTATTTGCATGCCTTCATTAAAAACTTTAAAAGTAAATATCTATAATACAAATACATTTTATTCTTTTACACACTATACAGTCTCATATACAATACAGTTTGGGATTTGGTGTGTTTTAAAATAATTCGTCCAGTTACTTTTTCCCTAAATAAAGGGGAACATTAAGAGGAAGGGCCTTCAAAACAACTGTATTTAAGGCAAATAAACCGAGTCGTTATAGGAGTTCTTTTAAAAACACACGAGTAAGTATTTTCAAACTGTATCCGATATACAAACAAAGATTCCTAAACTAACTTCCACGGCCATTGTGTGAGGCACCTGAAAACCGCGAGCGCAGTTTCGAAACAAGAATTGCACAATTTTAAACAAAGCTATAGACGGGACAGGGCGGCATTACCATAAACCGCGGGTCGCTGCAACCGCAAAATTACTTTTTTGAACTTCCATAATGTTACTACTATTAAGAGTTAAGAAAAAGTTGAATAAAGGTGGCAAAGAGATTGCATACGGCGGTGACGGTGTAATCACATTCCTAGGCAAAGTTCAGTTTGTTGATGCACAAATTGAATCACCTTTGTGCTGTTTATAGAGTTTCCGCGTGACTTCGCCGCTCGAAACACAAAATTATAAACATCCGGTTTACTCCCTGCTTGGTTACGTTTTATTAGCAACTATCTAGAGTTGCATTATATTTAAGCCGGTACTTACTTACATATACATACTTACATATACATACTTCGCTGACTCAGTAACCCAAAATGTGTCTGGGTTTTCATTGTGAGAACACACCACTGATATCCGTCTTATGCGGTATGACGTGAGTTGCTTATTCGTCGTTATTGCACCCCTTCCATACTACCTAACGGTATTCTCATGTACATCATATAAGCGCGATCTTCTCCCATCATACTTTGATGCCCGAGCCAACAGATTCTGTTTATCTTTGCCTTTCCCATGTTGCTATCGATTACGAGCTGTTCTGTTTCACCATTTTTCAGGACTCTCCAAATTGCAACTCCGCTTTAGTCTAAGGTGCTTTTACACAATAAAGGAAGGAATACTGAATTACTTAAATTATAAATTAATTGCGCTTAGTAGTAGAATACGCTTGTGTTTCTGTGTTCCGTACGATAACCGCAGGAATACGGGGGACTCCTTCTTTTCCTTTACTTTATTTTATCCCTCCCATTAAATTATTCTTTCATTTCCATGCCAACTGATCTAGAGGACTTTTGGTATCGCAACAAGTGGCGGTTATTACGTACTATCAGGTGATCCGTTTTGTTTGTTGTTCTAAATCTACCAGAAAATAGAATAAGACTTCTTCGGAAAGTTTTGATTAAGTTTATCATTTGATTTTAATTATAGGTCTCTGTGTTTACTAATCTTCTAAATTCTCGTGCTAAAATCAAAATTATAATATTTATAACATAGAGCGAATTATGCCGCACAAAAATACTAATACATTACAAACTTTGTAAACAACAAGTTCTTGAGCGAAGGGGAAAAACTATCCCTGTTAAAGCATAACTCTACGCACTGAGAGCGTTACTACAGTCATAAAACTCCGGATTCTATGTGTTCCGTTCTAGTTCTATCGAGTTGTGCGTGAACATATTTTACCTGCTTCCTCAAACACAGGGGCTACCAATTATCTGCGGCGTGTTCCGCGGCCATAACAAAAAACATCAGCCCTATCTAACGTACTAACAAGCGATAAAAAACCACCTAATGCGTCTACTGTAATTAGTTTCAACAAATCAGTGAAGTCGACGTATCGTCTTTCATCAATTACACTATTTACGATTAAAAGTTTAGTTTTTATTTTATTCGAAAATTTTCTAACAACTTTAAAAAAGAAACTCATATAAACATTTCTTCTATTCTCACAAGTTACGAATTGGGGGAACGACGGTGACGACAACAAGTCGCCAACGAATGATAAAGTTATTGCAAGCCTCTCCCAAGCGGCTACTATTTGCCAATTGTCAAATCTAAAACTTATGTTGCATTAAAATAAATATATTATTATTATATATTCACGCTTATCCCCCGTAGGGGTTGGCAGAGACCACAGAGCTCCATCCGCTACGATCCCGGCATACCCTCCCCGCCTCCTCCACACATCCATTCTTCCTCTCACATTCATCGCAGCGAAACGGCTCTTCGTTAGTCGTTTCGCACCCTCGTAGAAATCAGGACGTGACGGGTGGCGAATCACGTCGCTGACATTTTTCAACAAATTAGGTATAATAAAATTCGTCTTAGAGTCCCACGAGCCGCAAGGGAAGATGGAGGTCAGCTCCAGCAGAGCCCCGTATGCTGAGGTAAGGCACCATAGTACCCGAGGGCGCCCGATCCCGGCTGGCACGCTTGCGACTAGGCTCGCCACTAGCCACGCATCCATTGACACGGCAGACCGTGGATTGGCGGAGAGGAAGGGAAGGATAAAGAAGAAATAAAACGAAATGCGGATTAGGGGGGTTACCAGACTAGGAATAAATATTTATAAATCCATACATATATTTGTTCATCCATACATATCTATGTTCTTATGTAAATATATAATGTGTCTACAAATCTAACACATGTTTACAGATCTGAAGTAAAATAAAAAAAAATGTGATATTTTTAAAATTACGAATAAGTTGAATAAGTATTAGATATGTATTTTTTGATATACAAGTATTTAAAAGTTATAAAGTAAAAGATTGTAGCTTTTTTTTTTAAATATATATCATCTTGACAAATTAAGTTATTTGAACGTTTTAAAATGTATTCTGATAAAAATGTACATCACTAAAAACCGGAAACGTAAGCTACATCATTAAAGAAATACCGTTTTCGCATTTCCCCTTCCAAATAAAGTTCACAAAATATGACGTTACTCTAGGTTAGAAAATATCTATTACGTTTATATTCATTAGTGTTGTAATATACACCGGTACCGAGGGTCTTGCAATTAAGGAAAATAATTATTTACACAATAAATATGAGGATTTGCCGATAATTGTGTACAAAATATTTGCTCGAAACGACGTTTGTATTAAGTGGACTATTACCGTAATTGCTTTACGGTACTGGTTGGTATTAATTGAGAGAGTCATTACGAGTCCTAAAGGAGCAGAGACGATGACTTTAAATAATTGTGTCCAATCTTACTTTTTATGTACGGGACTACTTCAACTTGCGTGCTTAAAATCAAATCAAACTAGTAACAATTTATTTTCATAAATAATTGTTTATCACATCCTCAATTATGGTGTACACATAAAAATTGATTTAGAAAAAAATGTGTGTTTTCTATTTATATAAATTGAAGATAATTATTTCAGAAAAATTACATATTATATAACAAATTTATTTTCTTATATTTATTTATTTGATCATTATAAATTAATTGCTTCTATATGTCTGTACTATACTAGGACTGTTTACCATCAATAACAGTCTTTGACTAGAATGTACATACATTCTGTAAAAACTAATTTTTAACAGCTCGTAAATTTTTTGAATGTGGATTTCTTTTAGTTTCTTTGAAGTGATTACACATCTGAGGCGATGATTGCTTAGCAGCCAGCTTTGTGGAAGCGATAGGCATCGTTTTCTCGTTTATTTATCGTTACCAAAAAAATAATACAAACTATAAAATTCAGTGTCAAAGGCCGGCAACGCTTCTGCAATGCCCATGGTGTTGTAAAAGTCTATGGGCGGCGTTAATTACTTTCGAACAGACGACACGCTTACACATTTGCTTTGCCCATTCCATTAAAAAAAACAAGCTTAATATAATAAGTGTTCAATTGTACATAATAACAAGGCGGTTACCACATAATAAATAGCATTAGAATCTGTTACACGATGATAGATAAGGATATTTATTCAGTTTGTAAGCAGTGAACAAATTGTTTGCTCCGAACATCTCTTTACCTGCGGCAGGGAGTTTTCATAAGAGTACGTAGCCGCGGGCGTGTCGGTGACAATTTGTAAGACGCGGCTCACGGCTGAGGATTTACTGACGAGTTTTTAAACATACAAATTCTTGTGCTATTCTGCTATTACACGAGAATATCTCGGTAGTTTATATGTCTTTTAAACTTGCTCGAATACCATATTAAGTTTGCTAGTTCTTCGCAATAAACTACTACTGGCTCTACTTCTACAAGACCTGATTAACGGAATGATACATAAGACTCGATAATATAACTACATTCTTCACCAACCGTGGCAACAGGATCCGACCTCTATGACATTCACTCAATAAAGTGTATTTAGAAGTTTGATAAATCCTAAGTTAATTTATTCGTGTCGATATTACTTCGTGAATATTCCGTGACTTTAAATTAAGTTGGTAGATTAAATATTAATAACGCGACACTCAACATATGTCTCGTTCAGGAACCTCTCACGCCACGCCACATGTTGCCGGCAATATCTAAGTTTTCAACTAGGTACACTTCCTGTATTGCATGTCAATGACCCTGTAGGGTTGGAAATTTCACTCGGTATATGCAATTCAATTTTTCACGCAAAATGTTTTCGTTATCGATAAAATCGGTCGCGATGGATTCACGCTACAACCAGAGTTTGTATAAATTGTGAAACCTCGGAAATCTGTGTGTTTCATCCTGGCGTATTGTCAAATGCAAGAAGAAACTCGCTCATGGAAAATATTTAAGCAAGTACATCTCAACCTATTGTCATATTTATTTATTTACGTCGAAAAATGCTGAAACAGCATATTTACACATCATTAAAAATTAAAATTGATAATAATACGCACTCCTCATAAAATTGTTACGAATTATTATATATTTGGGGATGTTGCCGTCATCCTTATAGGTTTAATAGATGAATTGGGGCTCGCAGGTTTATATTACTCAAGTAGATGCTGCTGCTCGTTCACTGATGTTTCCTCCCAAAGTTGCCTCGTACCACACCAGCGGGAAGAAACGAAGTGGTTTCCTTCGATACTGGCAACCACAATGCACTTTCGTACGAATTTCGCTTTATCATCTAATAATTATTAAGTGATAATACGAATCTAAATTATAATTTACGTTTTGAATATTTTTTTCTAGTAGTAATTTATTTTCGCTGTCTTGTCAGAAAATATTAGGTATATTTTTCATGCGTATCTATAGCTATATCATGAAACGTTAAAAATGTTATAGTTAGAACAAGCAATTTAAGAATTAATTAATTTCTAATAAAAGACAAATAAGAGTCGGTAAATTGTTTGATTGAATAACATTACAAAAGTCGTATATGGAACCATATTTGACAATCGCGTTCTTTTAGGGCTGCAAAAGCATGTCATTTTTTGTTCTTCATTAGCTATTTACCTCGTTTAGTACCGCCTTTATCTCTCCCTTCCGCGATCTAAAATGGACTCTCGAAATTTCCATGTAGCATACAGAATTCTTCAAACGAGAAAAATGCTCACTTACTTACAACTTTGTGAATTGTTCGCAATATTCACAACTTTTTACGATGTTTGTTTCTCGCTCCCCCGGGCGAAGGATCAGTTGAATTTGTCGCATCTGCGTACCGTTTGAACGGTCATGTTTTATCTCATGATATATTTTAACGTTAAAATATATTTAAGCAAAATGTACAATGGATTTTCTTGAGATTCTCGTTTAAGAGGTGGAGATACGTGGGTGTAAAATAGAAGTCGTAAAAGATCTCGAGACATGGAACAAATTTCCATTTATAAAGTAAATGGTGGTTTAGTATAAAGTGATTTTTCATTCGTACAAACATGTTTTTTTCTTTTTATACGTATATACTCTTTTCTATTTTAACTACAATATTTTAAGAATGGATTAATGGTTATCGAATTTGCTAACCTAATGTGAATTTAAATATATCATTATTATTATTTATTATATGTTAGTTTCAGCAGAAACAAGGGCTGATGATATACGTGATCTAATTAATCGTATCACCTGATGTACAGCAATGAATTCTGCCCATAGTTACCTGCAACACCAGAGTTATTGCAAAGGTTTGCCGGCCTTTGAGAAAGGTTCAGGGTTGTTTTTATTATGTTGCAATCTCATATAGGTTTTGCAATCCTCGGAAGTCATGAGCGTTGATGCTTAACACAGTATTTTTCTTTTGTTTATTAATGTAATATTTTCTATACGCAGCTCAAATTGTGAATATATTATATTTGCTTTATTATTAGACCTTATCTTCGGTGAACAAATACATATGAATAAATTGTTAGCAAACTTATATGAAGTTAAACAACATTATTTATTTAGAAAAGATTCTAAAGGTATAGTAGCTGTGTTAACAAGGAGTAAGTCGAGACGGCAGTTTGTTGATAGCCACAGGAGGCTTCATTAGAAATGATCACGGAGTTGTGGAGTAAATTCATGTTACTAATGGAATTCCATGTTTCTAATGGAAGAGATCGTAAATTAAACACCTATATTACAACAAACAATATCGATATTTATTTAAAAAAAAATTGAGTATAATATTTGATAAATATACTCGTATGTACATAGTTTTGTCTATGGAACTACAATCTGAAGAAATAATTTGGGATAATTCTAAAAAAGGGATACCTTAGAGGAGGGAACCATCCTTTTATTGCCGAGGGAAATTATTTCTTAAATTCCTTCAATGAAATAAATCATTATTTGTATAATATTTATTTTTTGCATTTTAAATATTCAAAAATAAAAAAAAATACTTCAAATTTTAAAATTACGAATGTAAAAAGAAGTAACATAATATAAAAGTTTTTATTATATTCAAATAAAAAGTTTTAATACATTAGTGATACATTTATCAATATATCACTACAGTACTAATAATAAAGCATAAAATTAAAAGAAAAACTGTAGTTATGTACATAGTTATATAAAGAAAAATTTACGCGCGCAATTTACGCAATGCGACGTCAGTTAATTGCAAGTCTGCCTTCACTTCTTTTTAGGCAGACATCTTTGGAGAAGCATCATTAAGGTAGCTGGGGGCAACACGGTGAGAGCCACTCGTGGAAAGGGTGATAAGGGTACATTCAACAGCGTTATACGTGTTCCATAGACGCCGCAAAAAGAGTCGCGTCTCCAGGCCTACAGACTACGGAAACAAAGGCACGTACAAGCCATTCACGGGTAATTCGACGTTCAACAATACTTACTTAACTTCGTGGTTATATTGAAGTTGATTTATAATGTGTCTATTGATTTACCAAGACACATTTACGTCGCCAACGCCATTATGAAAGCGGCAGATTCTGTTATATGTATGTTTATACATTGTCTTAGAATAAATGGTAGGATGACAATTTACAAGCAAACTATATTTAAATTCGTTTTAAATTATACTTAAAAATAGATCAAAAATTGCATAATGCATTTTAGTTTCTATAAATAAGTAATAGTATAATTTTATTTTCACAGAATTTAATCATTTACTTTTATAAACTCCAAAAAAATAAATGTAAAAAATAAATTTTAAAAAATGTAATGTAGTATATAATTATTTATTAAATTAAACTCTTAATTTAAAAATATTTTAAAAGTCCCATAAAAACGTAATTAATCATTATCTTTTTCAAATATTATCTATGAGAGCCGGTGGCACAAACTGAGTGCGGTAATTACTTACCTAAGTCGCTTGCTTCTATTAAATGGACTTCCATCAATCAACTAATGAACATCCTGCGCTAGTCCAATGCTGTACATAGGCCTCCCCGAGAAGTGCCATTTAGCCCGATCTTCGGCTTCACACATCCAGTTTCTGCCAACCGCCCTGCGCAGACCGTCGCACCTTCCAGCCTATGGACTAAATTTCATTGAATGGCCTTGGCTAGTGGTATTTCAAAATATAGTATTCAAAATATATTTTATGGGATGGCAAGGCAAACGAGGAAACGTGTCACAGGAAAGCAATCAACGCCACCCGTAGTCATGCAACACTATAATTATTACACAAGCGATTATCGACTTTTGAAAAATATGTAGGAACAAGTCCCATTATCCGAATTTCAACATCATATTATTTCGAAAATATCGCTAAAGGTAGCGAATGGAAAAATGCACCGAAAGGAAGTACCAACTCAACGATATATAAATAAAAATCATTTTCAACTAGTTCACACGGCCGGTGTGCCGGCAGTATATTAATGTAGTCTGCGACATCGATATCGCCAAGTTGTTGTGGCAAAGGCGTAATGATGGAGAGTCGGCGACGTCAATCCGAGCCAGGACATTATCGTAAATGTTAATGACGACAACAATTACTAACATCGAAGCTTTAATGGGGGCTGCCTACGAACATTCCTAATTTATAGCTTCTGATTTGTTTCTCTATAAACTTCCTTTGATCGAACAACTTTCATTAAAATAGTTTAAATATAAAAATAATGTAAGGAATTTAATTAAATGACCTTGAAAAAATTACTTATACGTTTACTACGAAAATTACTATGTGATTTGAACAAGACCACTCCATTTCTTCCTTTACTTGTTGTGCGACCAGCGCCCTAAGTTATAAAGCACATCAGCGATTCCAATGCGGTCAAGTGTTTGGATAATTAATTAATAACAGTATCCCCTCGATTTTTAGAGACGCCAATGTCCAGCAGTTAAGTGTTACGGCTATATTGATGAAAGTGGTGGTTTATTATTTAAAAAAGTTACACTCAATTTGTCAAAATGGAAACATTCATTTGAATTATTCTACAATATTTTATTATTTATGCTAGAGGTATTTTATGGAACAAATAATTGAATTCTTTGAATAATGTGTGCATAGATAAATAATAATTCGTACTATATTATGCTAAACCATACCAGCCATAGTCGGCATAATAATTTGAATATTTTGAGAGCACTCGATTATGCTAATATGGCTTAAGATTGAATTAAAAAATTTCCATAAAGTGTCTGTACGTAGATTCATACCCTGTAAAACTTCATCTATTATAAGTTAGAAAGTTGTTATAAAAACATAAAACTGTATTTTAATCTACACTGCTTTAGTGTTGACTGCATCGTACGACGTCAGTGGACCGGTTGTAATCTATAAAAGTTTTACATAAAATAAATGCTTTTATCAGTTTGCTCGACACAAAGCGTACTCTGTCAACGACTTGCAAAATTATTTCAATTTCCAACTGAACGATTCTCATGTTGTCTGCTGACTATTATACGTATATTTGACGATAAATATATAATGCGTATTACAATTATTCGTCTAATATTTATATACCAGACGTACTTGCTGTCTGTTTCCCAAAGCGTGATGTGAAGAGGCGAGTATAATATAAAATATCCCTAACCAACCTAACCTAAAACATTTACATATTTTCTGTTCGTGATTCCTATTAAACTAAATTTAATTTTGTATGATACTTATAAAACAAAATATCATGTTATTGATTCAGAGAGTGTACAAAACTATATAGATTAAAATAATTAATCAATGGTGGTTAATATTTTGAACAACTTACGATATCTTCTTTTTATTTGTTTCCTCAATTCTCAAAATCGCGATCAGCATTCGATTCGAACGCCTATCGTGACGACACTGTCCTCGTGTAAATTACTTAACACCAGTCGACCTTCTCACGTAGCATTCCCACAACTTCTGTAATAGTAGTGCGTCGGTTGTTTGGTTTGCTCGCAGTATCTGTAAGCCCAAAGGTATTATCGTCTCCAGTGTAATATTGCGTTCTAGATTTTTTTCTTCTTTTTTTTAGTTCTTTTCTGATGATAATGCAAAATTATCTCAAAGAGCAACGAGTGACCAAGAAAGTACTCTATCCATGTTATTACAATATTTTATCATATTTATTATTTTATTAAATATTTAATGAATAAACAGTGTCATGAATTGTGTGAAATTTGAGGAATCTTCTGAATTAAAATAATTTTCTTTAAATATCCTTATTGAAATAATTTAATAATAAGTCAAAGCAAAAATTCAGGAACAATAGGGACAAGAAAATGCTATTAGAGGCAGTCGAGCCGATATAATATTAAGGAAAACTTTTAAGCAAAGGAAATGAGTAGTTCGTTTCCGTGGACCAGCGTCGTATAATATACAAAGAGGCGACCACTCGAGAGACAATGGCGTGGAGAAGGGGGGGGGGGAGTAACTTTCAATATTAATGATGCGACGGGAATGCACACAGAGCCTGGCGAGTTTCAAAAGCCTCTCATTGATACTCATTAACTATTGATTCATAAGTAATACCCTTTTACTGATGCCGGGTCGAAAGGACCGGACAACTTTTCAAATTTAAATGTGAAAGCGAGCTCATATTTTTCAAAACCTGAACGGTTTGAATTTTAAGATTCTCGTGTTTTATGAAGTTTTTAAAACTTTAATATTAAACTGGAAAATAAGTTATAGTATTACATTCATTCACGACCATATATATATGTCTAGCGTCAATATTTGTTGTGTATAAAAATTCAATACGATTTTATAAAGGATTTATTGTTAAAATCTAATATAGTATGTCCTTTTGTAAAATAAAATGATAAGATAGTATAAATCCTCAAATATAGGAAACCCAAATTGATTACGAGAGAGTGGAACTGAATAATAAAAAGTATATTAATTTTGTACCACTTATAAGAAATCTTACCTTTTTCATAGCTTTTCATAACTTACCATATAATCGTAAAAGCTGTGAAATAAGTGAGTTAGATTACAGCATTGAAACGTACATTTATATAACCCACAATGTTTCTAAATAAGAATGCTTGTCAATTAACTTGTAATTGTTGATATAATGGGTTAGGTTAGTATATAGTTGATCTGACCAACTGGCCAATTGGCTCAGTGGCGGGGCCCCGCGCCCACGGAGTCAAAGGTCGCGAATTCGATCCTCGCATCGGAATAAATATATGTATGGCCTACACTTATTTATTCCGAGTCTGGTAACCCCGCCAATCCATTGGCCAAACGTTATTGTCCATTCTTCCAGAAATGGGGAATCCCGTGCTCAGCATTGAGACATATATGGGCTGTGACAAAAAAATAGTTGATCGGGCTCCTTTTAATATGTTATTTTATAGACAAGATGAAATAAAAAATCATGATCTTGTGGCATTATAGTATTATTAAGTTGATAAGCAGTTTTCGTGTATTTAAAACTAAAAAAAAATCCCGCACTTGTTCTTAATTTTTTAAGGGATTGATTTTACAACAGAAGTAGAATTTGTACAACACCCGAGCGTCTCTTTGAGGTTTATTGTTCCAACATCTGTTGGAATATGCAAAGTTGTACTCGTAAAACAACGGTTCGGTCCGCGATTACTTTGCGCAGTTAGCTCGCCCTTACACTCATCTTTATTGGAGATCTACCTGTCAATTTGAAATATAATGCCCTTATAACGACTGATTACCTTGTATCGGGATTTCAATCATTTTTTGATTATGTACTTTTTTCCTCGTATCAATGCTTTTGTGGATACTTTTACGTTTTAATAATTAAAACTTTTTATACAGCCAATTAGCTCTGTGGTGAAGCCCCGGCCTAAGGAGTCAGTGATCGCGAGTTCGATCCCTACATCGGAATAAGTCTTAAGATAATTATTCTGAGTCGCCCAGCCAATCCGCATTGGACAAGCGTGGTGGATTAGAAATTTCCGTCCCTCCAGAAATTGAGAGGCCCGTGCTCAGCAGTGGGACATATAAGGGCTGTAGATTTTTTTTTCTGCAGCCCATGTACACACCTTAATGCTACAGCCAGGCATATTAACCCACCACGTTTGTACGAGGAAGACGTGTGGGGCCTACATACATATATTTGTATCGATTCGAGAATCGAACCCACAACCATCAAAAAGCTATAGCTCCGCCACTTAATTTTTTAAACATATTTTCACAATCATTATACTGTTTTGTAAACAATTACTTTAACGACTTAAAGCGTGTTGGATCGTATATAATTTTTTTCAGTAGTTTACTGAAGTAAACATTTATAGTATATTAATGTATATAGTATAATCATATCGACCCATTTAACCTTTATGGGTTCTATTGGAGACCTGATAATTATTGTAGTTATGAGTATATAACACTTAGAAATAATATTTTTAATAAGTAAAAAAAATTTAAAATGTATTTCATTGCTAGATATTTTTTAGAACTGTACCTACGATACAGTTAAATTTTGTTGGTATAGAACTATTTCGATATATCTATCTCCTACACTTTACGAATACCGTTTCCCGCTGATCAATGATTCTGAAACACCTGCTGCCTTGCATGCGTGTCCAGTTAACGGTTTCAGTTCCCACGCTCTAAAACCTCTGCCCCATTAATCTACTCCGGTCCATTGTTACATACATGTTTCCATTTTACATACACCTATTGTAGTTGTTATTTTTTTAGGTTTAGATTTTCCTGTTGAAAAGAAACTTCCGATTCAAATATTAATACTGTATTAAATATATTAAAATAAAATATATATTTAATTTCTCGAAAATGTCCTCATTCTGTTCAGATATGTATATATATATACATATATATAGTATATATATATATATATATATATATATATATATATATATATATATATATATATATATATACATATACATATATATATAAACATAACTCGCTTGTTGGCGGAACACACACATGGAATAAATAACTGTAAGCCATACATATATTTATCTCGATGCGGAAGTTGAACCCGCGAAATTGAAGCGATAATTTCCCCGTAGGCCGTCAACTAAAGATCGTCATGAATATATATAACATTTTATTTAGTGATATTAAAAAAATCGAAAATCATTTGCGAATTTTTCTCTATCGATCTTTTCTCTCTCGGTTACCAAATGTGACGTCATTCACTTTGTTCATCCCCTCATCCTCAGCTGCCGAGTGACGCGTAATCGCGCTGCGCAAATACATTCTGCACTTATTGTGCGCCACTCGTATCAGGTAGTTTATGTGTGCAAAAACCCTTACCAGTACGCGGGAACAAAGCGGAGTACAGTGTAGAATCGGCTTAAAAAGCCACCGTTGCGTTTCAATGAAACTGTGCCGCGTAATCTGTTTGATTAGAATGAAAATATGAAATATAGAGACCAGTAATATAGAGAGCAACAATAGAGATTAGCTTTATGATTGTATATTTTTTTAAACATCGCGTTTGGTTTTGTTATTTTTTAATATTAAATAATATTTAAACGATAAAATATTTTTTATGAAGAGACAGACGAAAGATCAAACAGGTAACCTGGCTGTAAAATATCACACGCCGCACAAGGACATCCGCATCACCAAAGGAAATTCAGATGCCTAAGGTAATAGTGTGAATAATGGAAAGGGAAGAAGAATTTAACGGAAGGGGAAGAAAAAAGGGAAGTGAGATAGATCTCATATCAGCAGTCACTGTGCGAAACGCGATAACATAGTGCAGTTATAGTAACATAGTAGTTTCTATATAAGAATGGTACTTTTTCGATGGAACTAACCAATTCATGCATGCCTCTATCACTATTATACATGTACGTTTTTAATTCTGATAACATACCGGACATATTTGGAATCTTAAATAAAATAATTCTTAATGCGAGTGCGAAATTTATCTGACAATTTAGTAACTCGTTTATTATAGTAGTGAATTACAATAACTTTTATTTTTCGTTAATCAATGTAAAACTTAGTCAAGTACTGAAGCAAAAATACTGTTTAGTGCACACACATTCTTTAAATTAATTAAACTTTCAAAATGTATATACATATATCAAGTCACAAATTATATTAAGTATGTGATTTATATAAAAGATTCAAACTTGCGAAAGCAGAGAATACGCGCCTATAAGCAGCATCTCTCAAATCATTATCAAAGCTGTTGTTACGGTGGTAGAGTCCAGCAAATAACTGTTCTCGCACTAAAGCCTTTACATCATAAAGGCCTGGTCACTTCACAACTACGAGGAAATCTCGTACGTGCCCCTCATGATACGACCTCACCCGCTTATTTTAAAGATGGCTCTTTCTCAAATGTAAACTTTTGTATTTCGAATGCAATAGTAAATATTTGGTTTTCCCACTGCGGTCTTCCTAACTAGTGAAGCGTTAAGTACGTGCAGGCGTCTTCGTTCTCAATCTGCGCCGGTCCACAGGACGCCTCTCGCATCACAATGTTACTTTCGGTTACGCTTCGCTTAGTTCTCTCCTCTTAAACGCAATTAAAAGGATATTATCAGAATCATGCGCGCCCCGCCGGAACTTTCACGAACGACTTTCCCAGACATTGAGTAACAAACTTGATACGTGCAATATTATAAGCACCATTATATTCATTAAATTGCTTGTGAACGATACAGAGATTATGGTAAAATTAACAATGATTATTTTTAATGATATAATGGTATAATACTACGATTTAAAATAATAAATATCTTGATGAAGTTCTAGAAACTAATTCTTAGGAATTATTTTATAATATTACTATTTTACTAGTGAAACATCACTATAAAATTAATTCCACCTTCAAAGGTATTTTCAAACCGATACGTCATTGAAACCGTTTCTCAAAGACCGGGAACTGCTCTACAATACCTATGGTGTTGCAGATATCTATGGGCGGCTTCGATTGCTTTCGATCAGTCGACACGCTTGTTTCTTTGCCTTTCTGTCCCATAAAATATAATAAATATATATAAATATATTTTTTAATTATTTCCAATTTCATACTCGGTTAAAAATAATGTTACAATATTTGGGTCTCAAAATTATAACAATTATTATATCACATTCTTTTGAAAAGTTTTATCATACAATATATACTTAATTTTATGTTTATTATATAATAACTATCTAATTGTATTTTTAAATAAATATATAATTTATTCATTACGAACGATTGAGAAATCTCTATATTCTCTAAATTGTAGCGAAAGATTTAACTACCCGTTAAAAAAATGCGAATGTTTTATGAGAAAAAACAAGCAAATATGAGCTGCTCAGTTCTCAAGTAAGGAGTCCTCTGACCGCAACAAGGGTATTCTAGTCTTGCGCTCGATGATCCGGCAAATCCCGGCCCTCGCGTCTCGGGCACGTCTTCCCGATGGGATTACATGCCCCGCACGACGATCGCACTACGATTCCGAATAACCGTAACAATAATAGTGAATGATAGATTATATGTTTGATAAGAGTTATGGATGTTCTAGATACAAATAAAAGTTTTATCTTACTGTCCGCTCATACGATTGGGCTATGAAAAAGTTTGTAGTGTATAGGGGGTGGACAATTTTTACATTCATAATATTGTTAAATTTATTTTATTCCTCCCTTGCGGCTCGTGGGATTCACTAAGACGAATTTTAATATACTTAATTTGTTGAAAAATGACGGCGACGTTGTTCGCCATCCGTCACGTCCTGATTTCCACGAGCGCGAGAAGCGACTTATGGAGAGCCGTTTCGCTGCGATTAATGTGAAAGGAAGAATGGATGAAAGGATAAATGAGTATGGAGGAGGCGAGGAGGGTGTGCTGGGATCGAGGCGGATGGAGCTCTGTGGTCTCTGTCAACCCCTGCGTGGGATAGGCGTGAATATATAAAATTATTTTAATTCATTAAAATAAACCTAACTTTAAGTAATCTAGCCAATAATTGAAATAATGATTCGTATATTCTAAAATCCATCTAGTTATTGTGTATGTAGTGTAACAATCAAATACCTAGTACGGATTCAATGTATAAATATATTTATTCTGTTTCCGTTATACGTCGAGTCGCAATGAACCCATATGTGCAGTCAAATGGGACCTGATAATACGCTTTACTGCATAGATTAGTTAAAGCAGTTGGAACATGACATAAATCGAAGGATATTCAACGAATGATTGTGTATTAATAAACATGAATAATTGACACTAAGAGGAAATACAATATTTGGAACTAACTAGACAAAAGCCTACAAATTTCATAAAATTCATCAATGCTTCTTACAAAGCCTGTGTTTTTGCCGATGTCTGCAGACGGCGTTGCTATACATCAGATGACACGGTCGCTCATTCTGCGTTACCATCTCTTCAAAAGTTTGTGATTATTTTAACTAAGGCTGGAATATATTCCGTATTCCATAATATTATTGGCGTAAACTTACACAGATATCATATGTATTATATTACATATGATATGTAAGTAGCCTAAGTTGCTAGTTACTTATCTTACAAGGCATAAAACATCCTAAACTAACAACTTACAAGGCTTCCGGTCGCTTCCTGTTCGTTCGTGAAACGGAATATTTCGACACAAGGAAAAACAGCTAAAAGAATTCGGTATCCATGTGACTCATATCATTATTAATCCAGTGATAAAAAAAAATGTCTATTTATTTTCGTGAATCCTCTAGTTCCTCATACTCTAGTTTTTTTTCTGAGAATTGTTCATTTTTTTTATAAACGTCAACTATGGTGAACCTAAAATCTAAAATCTAATAATATTTGCTGCAACGAATGTTAGAATTATGATAAATTGATCACTGGCCCTGTTTTCCGTCAATAAAATGTGGATATATAAAAAACGAGTGCAAGTGTTTTTTAAATACTTACAAAGTATTTTAAATATCTTTATATCCTTAGTTCTTTATCTTGAAATTGATGTTTATACAATAATACTACTACACTACTTACAATACGGTAATTGACATGTTTGTATACCTACTCTGCAAAAATTTGGGAGGTTAGATTATAAGAGGCAATGCTCTATCATCAAGTATATGGGAATATTTGAAAACAGCACTTCAAACAAATGCATAACTATAATGATATTAGAAAAAAGTATGACATTAAAATGTAATTCATTGAAAGACGTAATAAATACAGTATTCATGTCGATTCATACAAACACAAAACAATTTTATAATTGTAATTGTAAAAGATACACAAAGATATTTCATCAAATGTGATAGCAAGAATAATAGCATCCGTTAACGGTGTTATCGTGTAACACAATAGCTAGATGGATTTCAGGGGAATTTTACTGCAAAATCTGACATAAAAAAATAATGCGCACACGCTGCCTCCGTGCTCCAGGTCGCATGGTCTCAATCATCCACCAAAGTGTGTCGTAAAAGAACGTAGTAGCGGATAAAATGGACGAATTCTTATTAAAGTAAATATTTATGGCATTGCTATCAACCGATTGGACGAGGGTTCTGTTCCTTTGATAAATTGCTCCACCGCTTGCGGCCTAGCGTCTACTTTTGCAAAGAATTCGTTCACTAAGTGTCACTCTAAAATTGTTTTGTGTGATTTATACCAAATCTCCACTTATTACTTTTAAAACTTTCTTAGAATAAAGCTTCGAAAGAATTAAAGCCACGCTACTTTCTTGTACAACTCTAGCAAATGTAACTAAATAAGATTGGAGTAAGGAATTTAAAAGTTGAATAGGTCGACGCACAAAGTAGCGGGCCAATTGTGTTTCTACTTTATTTACCTGAGAGTAGACAATAAGGGTGTCTCCACACAATCAGCCCGACGAGAAAGTTGATTGTTTGTGTTCCATTCAACTTCACAATAGAGAAAATGAAGAGGAGCCAATTCTTTTTGCAGTAGCTTTTATCCGCCATTTTCTTCGCCTGCCGAAAGTTTGCATTTAGATTTTACGTCTCTACGAATGCATTAGCCAGTCGGCATATTTGTCTTAGAATAAAAAAGACGTAAATATTTTTGTAATAGGAAATTGTTTCAGCTTTCTTGAATAAAGTAATACTCAAAATAAATGCCAGTACACTTAAAATACAATTTTCAAGGTACTAGAAATATATTGTATTTTAAGTGTTTCACAAAAATATTACGAACGAACATTACAATAGTATACACATTGTAGTAAATAAAATCTTTACACCTTCCTCCGAAATTGTATTATACATAGAACTGTTCTCACATTTACGTGAAGCTCCACCATGTGACTACATCATGGTGACTTTTGTACCCTACTTACAGTGTGCAGATAACAAGCCTCGGAGCTAACCCTAGCCTAGCTCCAGCGCAACAACTCCCCCGGTCCTTGACTGCCACTTACAAAGTACATAGATTTGATATCCTCATACTCTTCACAATCACGGCAAGTATGTGCATATTATATGTTGTATTTTTTGTATATTAACTTATTATAATTAGGTCAAGCCAAAAGCAATCCTATAATAATTTACATAGCCAACATTTGGTCAGAACGAAGGCTCGCTGATAAAACTTTTGTGAAACTATTCCGTTAGTAGGGACCATTCCCTAGCATCTCTTAATTATGAGGCTCCGTATTTCAATAATGAAGCGAAACAATAACAAAAGTTTGAACATCGGAGCACGGCCAATGGGTAACTTCACCGCCGCTAACCCAGCGCTCACTCAGAAAACTCGCTTGTTACCGTCAACGTAAAACATCATTTTTACTTTATTTTATTTATTTTATCGCAAACAAGCTACGGAATTTGTTATTGATATCTGCTTTTTAACCTTGCCACGGTAAATTTGTATCATGATGCGAAAATTTCCGGACAAAATATGGGTTGATAGCAGAAAAATGTTTTAGTGAGGGCGCTTGTTTTCTCTGTATTCCTGTATGCGGCGGAGACATGAACCCTGTAACGAGCTGACAGAGAGAAGATAGACGCCCTAGAAATGTGATGTTGGCGGAGAATACTCGGTATCTCTTGGACCAAGTTCAGGACAAACGTGTCCATTCTACCAGAACTCAATGTGAAGCAGCGCCTATCTACCATATGTATTACCATAGTCGCATACTTTCATTCTTTGGGCACGTATCTCGGCGTAATAACACCTCCATCGAGCGTCTGGTAGTGCAGGGAAAAGTGGAAGGGACCCGAGCGCGTGATAAATTTCCGATTCGGTGGACGGACCAGATGAAGACCACTCTCAGTAGCCCCCTACATGAATGCATGAAGAAGGCAGCCGTGAAAGATGAATGGCAGCGACTCATTGAACAGGTCACAACTATTAATAACGACCACCACTGCTCTGCCAAGAGCATGACGACATAAAAGAAGAATATGAGGGATAGCGCGTGTTGCCTAAGTATTCTACCTCGTTAAAGAATTTTGTGCTGAGTAAAAAAGCAAAAGGCACTATAAGAAAACGAAAAATAAATATTATTAAAGTGTGGGAATTAACACGATGCAAAGAAATTGGTAAAATAGAAAATTGTACTACCATACCCAGAGTCACAAAGTGGAAGCCTAGGATTGTATAACGTCCGTTATCGCCGCCTACAATAAGTCGTGTTTTATACGGTTATTATAGCATCATAAACGCCACCGGCCGGTGTTTCATACAGTGCCGGGGCATATTATACTGCCTGTGGCCCCGATAGTAGGGTCGGGGCCTGACAGGGGACCGAAGGGGGCCGCGGAGTGCCACCGCCCACTGTCAGCACCACGTGCCGCCCGACAGATGTGTCGCGATATCTGATATCGGGAGACACATTCATAATCTTTGTCTGAACTTCTCGCTTCTTATATTAAAATAACGAATATCAGTATCACAGGTGCGAACTGAATTTAAATGAAATTGGGGTAAAATTTCCTAATTTTACTCGAGATTTCAAAGTATTATACATACGTACATCATACATACACATTAAACAGCATTGAAACATATTTGGCTGCAGAAAAATATAACAAATAATTCTAATTTATCATAAAAAATAAAAGATAAACTTAAAATTTAATATTTTCTCTAAACTAAGGTAATTTCCGGGCGTGCCCGAGAGGTTTCATTAGAGTATACAACGGATACAATTGCGAGTTCAAATAATTATGTTTACGAAATCCTTTTCTTACGCAGAGATTATTTATCTTCTCTATTGTTACGAGAAGTGACGCGGACGAATTTCACGAAAATGCTCCATTTATCTACGGCGTACACACAAAGGCAACGTGAAACCCAAAACTTTTTACGTGGTCAGTGACAATGCTATTTCTCTCTATTCTCTTAACATTTCATTTCCAACCTCTGCGGGTATAATGTTTACACGCTACGTGTAGATAAACTGTATTGTAACAATACATCAATGATTAAAACGTGGGATTTGTACAGGCTTTTATTATTTTTCGAGATAATCTGAATTTATCTTTCTAACAAACATACATATAACTACGATTACATACTCTTTAAAGGCCGGCAACGCTACCGCGATCACTGCGGTGTCGCGGTTGTCTATGGATGATGTTGATTGCTTTCCACCAGGAGGCACGCCCTCCCATCCCATAAGAAAATACTCATAGGACTACTTTACGTACATAATGTCTGACTTATATAAGATAAGAAAAAAATAAAAATGTTTTACTAAAATGTTGTAAGACCAAAAAAATTAAGTTTATCAAATATAACACGTTATGCCCAATTCCATTGTTTCAAACCTTTTATTTCAAAGACAATCGCGCTGAAACGATTTCCTTTCAACCTAATATACCGAACGAACCTTATAACGCATAAAGAAAATACGGTCATCTATGGAACTCCAGTGAACCCCTATTTGCCTTTTCGGGGTGTTACTATCTTTACCTCAATTCCTACGCAAAGCCACCCGGTCGCGCATGAAATACCAAATGCGCCCTACTTTCTCTAACGGATCGCTCTGTTTGTTTAGGCAAGCTGGAGACGTAGAGTTGATGAACTAAATATTAACAAAAAGCGATCGTCAATTTTCAAATTATAAGTAGACCTGTAGAAACCGCATGGTAAAACTAATCAATGTAAAAAATCAATAAATCTCAGGGTATAATATACAGTTTTCATTTATAAATTAATACGAACTGTTGTACCCAGCATTACCAGGGGGAGAGAGTGTTCATTAAAAATAATTTATTTAATCTACATACGTATATGATCAATGCTCTCTATAGCTAACTATCCACAGCAACGTAGAAAACAATCGTCATAAGAACTATCTGTTAATGTGTAGATGAGTGTAGGTGTTTGCGTGTGTGAGGCGTTCTAGGTCAGAAACCGTCACTCATGTGTTAATAATGATACGAACGATATACGAACTTTGAATGAACAAACGATGACTGATTCGCGAACGAACGAATCAAAACACAATAAACTTCTTTCCACGCTCTACTACCTCGAGGAACTAGCTATCTTCAGCGGTGATTCCGAGAATTCCGATACGACATTGGTACCTTAAGAAACAATCATACACATTTCTTAAATGCCTGCAACGTTGTTTGATTTACATAAGCTGACACACCTTCCTATCTCATAAAAAAAAACATTATTTAACATATTTTTTATATATAAAATAAAATCAGTTGAGAATAAGACAACCTGTGGAACAAGCCATCTTCATCAGTATTACGACACTGGAATGTTTAAAATCCAAGCTCACAATTAATTTTTAAAACCGGCAACACTACTGCAATACCTCTGGTGTTGCAATGTACATACATATGTGGTGACGAAAACAAAATGGCTTCTGTACCCTGCCGCGTTTGCACGATGCAAGAACATGATATAAATCGGGGATGAACTCCAGCGCACGAACCTAAATTCGGGAGACAATGGCTCTCTCGGTCATGGACACAAATTGCTACTTATAAAAGTGGCATGTCTAGACTTAACTTTTACGCCATCTGTAGATGTGCCTGAAACAAAAAACCAGGAACTAAAAATAATTTAAATTACATGTGTACAAGTAGGTAGTTTATGTGTGACACTGCTAGCGCTTTAATGCGTACAACACGACGAAGTCGGCATAATCGCTGACGGCGCCACCTACTGTTTACCAAGCAGCTCACTAATGCTATTTACTATGGGGGGTGGACACGTCACGACGTGTGTGTCTTAATCGTTAACAGATGGAAACACGCCCGCTCATCGCCTTGCATTGTACGTCACTTTAAGCAGAAACTTTGTCGACATCAGGTGATTACGTGATCTAGGGGAGAAAAGCGACGACATGTCACGAAGTTGAAGGATTTATTTGTGTGACAGATTGTAAGCTTAAAAGTAAGTTGTTGTTTGAAATTGAGTAAATATCGGAAAACGATTCGTGTGTCGTACGCGTAATTCGAATTTGTAATTCATGTGTCGAGGAAACTTTTCCTTTCTTTCTCGTTTCAAATAGAACTTTTGTAAAACTAAATAATACATGTCGTCATAAACGAAGAAATGAAATATACAGTTTTGAAACATCTTTTTATACTTATCTTTCAATGTCTAAAAAGTACGACAAAAATATGTTTTTTCAGCTGATGTAAATATGTCCCCACTATTGGTCACAGAACTTCAAATTTTTGATGGATGGACATTAACCCACTACACTTGTGACGAAGAGATACACTTACACTACCCACAATACATAAACATTTTGAGCACACGCACGAGTATACATAGACCCACACTTCATCACAACAGTATATGGAAAAACTTAATTTTAGTTTGTGTATGCCGTAATATAAAATAATGTAAAAAGAATTATTTAATATATAACAAATAAATAAAAAAAGAATTGACGATTTGACCATTAAATTCGAAGATGAAAGGCTCTTAGTGAGCCCATTAGATCGTATAAAAAAGTAGTATATTTTTATATATTCAGCAAAATTCTTTGAAACGACTTTTAAGATACAGTTTTTATTTAAATTGGTTTAAATTTCTGACAACAACCCCCTCTATCTGTTTAAACAAAGTTGATTGACACTCCTTTTGAAATTAACTTGACACGAATTGGCTTTAATTAAAACAAAATCAAAGATAGACATGCTAACGAGGTAACTTTGTGAAGTTACCAGTGGAATTTTTCAAGTTTCGTGTTGTAATAGAAGAACTTAAATGAACGTTAAAAAATATAATCTGAAATTTTTTCGTTTGAGAAATTTTATCTGTTTTTCTCTTTCCCTTCCGCAGTGCGGAAACGCCTGGTCCTTTTTTATTGCTCGTCATCCTGACGTCATTGGACATTGATCGTTGCATAATTTAAAAAAAAAATCTTCAGTTCGTTATCACACGAAGCGCTTTTCATATAAATTGCTTATATTAGCTATAATTATGAATACTATATTTCATTTTAAGCCAATCGATACAATGATTTATTGTTTTACAATTCATATATTTCCCACTACTAAGCACGGAAATCTCCTTTTCGGGTGCAATGAACAATAACCCTACGTTCACGCAAGGCAGATTGGTGGGTACACCCATTCCGTAAATAAATATTTGTACATTCATACATATCGTCACGCCTGTCTCCCGTAGTGATAGGCAGAGACCACAGATCTCCATCTGCTACGATCTCACCATACTTCCCTTGCTTCCGCCACACTCATTATTCTCCTCATGCAAACCCGCCGGTTGAGGGTACTCTTGACCTGGCCTTTCTTAAAAAGTTCAGCAATTTGGTCAAGATAAATATGTTTTATTAAAATTTGTAGATCTGAATGATCATATATTTATTTATCCCGATGCGTGAATGCATCCTGAAACCATTGATTCGCTAATAGACCAATTAGAATTAAAAATATGTCGTCATTTGAATTGAACTTGTGATGATGTATTTAATTGTTAAATAATTATTTGTGATAACATGTCAATTTGAATGTACAATGATTTGATAATATTTGTTTCTTTGTTACAGGGTTTGGCTTCGTTACATTTCAAAGCGAAGATATAGTAGACAAAGTGTGCGAAATACATTTTCACGAAATAAACAACAAAATGGTAAGTAAATCATATTTTTATAGCACTTAGATACTTTTACATAAGAAAAGTGCACTATATTTTCACATAAGTGATGTCATGACATAAATTTAATCTTAATAACAATGTTGAAAATAAGGCAAAAAGTAGTAGCGTTATCTGTGCAAAATAGCTGGTTCTGTGGTCATCGATCCACCTGTCCAACATAATGACTATGGATAGAGATTTGATTCGAAAGAAAACCAATAAGGCTATATAATTATTCGGCTATTATATATTAATTATTCGGCTATATATAATCGGATGATAAATATAAAAGTATAACAAACAATATATCAGAGACTTTTCGCAATAGAGTGTGTTGAATATAAAACACCTAAGGTTTGAAAAGTTTCAAATCATCGTATTATCGGAAATCAGTAATGTATTCTAAGCTTTGTGAATAACTCGCTGCTCTCTAAAGCCTCGAGTACGTACCGACAAAATTTGTGCTTTTGAAAATTTGAAAAACAGCTTTTCACAGGTCGCACGGTGTGTAAAAATATTTGGAGTAAACATACAGGACTTGTTATAATTTTGGAGTCTTGTCATTCATGGAAAATAAATATAAGTTTAGTTCATGGAAAATAAATATAAGTTTAATTTAGTTTAAAATATAATATTCATATTTTAAACTAAAATGTCAATTAATAATAAACGTAAAAAAATAAAGTTACGCAATGAATTTTAAATCAATTATTACTTGATTTTAACTATCATAAACGACGAACATATTTTCAATATCTGCATGATTACTGGAAAGAGTTAACCTTGAACAAAATATACTCAGTATATATAATACGTACATACATATGTTCTACTTACAACCAGGTGAACTTCTTGTCCGTGTGCCTGTCTTTTCTTTAACAAAACTGCAATTAAAATGTACAAGAAAGGTTAAATATTCAGTGGGGATTTAAAGTGTAACTAGAAGAGAGAAACATAATGGATCTTTTGCTTTATTTATTAGAAAGTAAAAGATCGTTTGAATCTCAGAGAAAAACGACCGATTGTCTCAGTGGCAGGGCCCTCCGCCGGTTCGATCCCCGCATCGGAATAAATATATGTGTGGATTACAAATATTTATTCCGAGTCTGGTAACCACGCAAATTTGCATTGATCAAGGGTGGTGAGTTAACGTCCGTTCCTCCAGAAATGAAGAGGCCCGTGCTCAATAGTGGGACAAATATGGGATGTTAGAAAAAACAGCCTTAAGTTTCTTAAAATTTAAAGAAATCGTTTATCAATCTTCTTTACAACAATACGGTTAACCCTGTCGGTCAGACATCAATTAAATACAAGAGACCAGAGCTGGCTGCAATCCAAGTGGCGTCAATAAAACGCTACTAAACCTCGCCGGTACTCTATTTATTTTTTTCCTCTGCAGGGGGAGGTGGCCGTTAAGAATCATGTCTATTCGCATGTGACCACATATTCTTGGCAGAATTTCGGACATCTGCGCATTTAATTGTTTTAACTTTAGCCAACAATGGTTATTGTTTTCTTATTGTCGACTTCGATTCAGAATGGACTGTGAACTGAAAATTAGAAATAAATTTAAATTGAATAGTCGGGTGAATGTGTTGTCTTGTTTTAGTATAAGTAGGCACTTATTTGGTCACTAAACTGTTCGATGATAAAGAACGTGTATTATAAGATGTCTGTTTTTAAATTGGAACGATATCCTTATGGAACTTGAGTAAATTGTCTATTTACTACTTAATTAATAAAATATTTATATTTATCGAAGATAGCGAAGTTAATGGAACACTGAATTATGTATGGCGATGTATCACGACGTATGAGATGACATCGACATATCACGATGACGGTGGTTTTCTTAGTATTACAGATACAGATTTTAAGAATAGTTCATTACGCATGTGTGTCCAAATCTTACATATCTGACCGAAAGGATTTTTCTTTATGATTAGAGAATAATTTGAATGGAACGTCTTACAATCGTTCACAAACTTTCGTACATACATATAATTCATAATAATATATAATTTATATATAATTTCATCCCCACCATCTGGATGGGTGGCGATCTACTACAGTGCGTTTCTCTCGTAACTTCTTTCCACGCACCACCAGTTTGTGGAACCAGCTACTCTCGGCGGTTTTACCGATATATCTTATATATATAGATAGATCTTGACACAGAGTTACGCAGTCTAACTAATACGTAGCTTTGCATATTCCGTCAAAAATTGCTTTTAAATATTTGAAAAAAATATATTGATAGCATAATAATTGAACTATCATTTTTTAGTTGATCCACTTTAATCATAGGTTATTTGTCATTCTACAAACGACTATTACAATCATGTGACACCATAAACCATGCTACTGATTAAATTGTACGAACACGCACATGACATATCCTGTCTCACTCGAACGCCAGATCATAACTGAAAATTTTAGGACATAACAAAATTAATTGTTACCACTCACGCAGCGTTTAATAGCATCAATAAAAATAATTATACTGTAATGACTACAGCGATAAAAGCAATAATACATAATTACTAATTAACTCTATTAGTTGTATTGCAAATTGGTTTCGCTCTTAAAGAAGAAGGTCGTTTGATAAAATTTTATAACGTCGTAATGTCTTTTTTGACATAATATCTTTTTCGTCATTCGAAAATTAAATAAAACAGTTTAAGCTAATAAAAAAAATTGGAGGCACTCTGCCGACAGCAGTGAAAACTTAAAACTGTATTTTGAAATATCAAACTAATTGTAACATTAAAAATTAAAACTGCATAATTTTTTAAGTAAAATTATTTACACTAATCTGATTTTCATATATATATATATATATATATATATATATATATATATATATATATATATATATATATATATATATATATATATATATATATATATATATATATATATATATATATGTATATATGTGAAAAATTAATGAAAATAACAATGTCCAACGCACCCTTAGATTTTTTCCTTAACTAGAGTCGCGGCTATAAAAGTTTTCACTTTAATGATTTTGTAATATATATTTATGTATGTTAATTATCTTCTGCCATCCATTTCTGGTAGAAAAGTATATTTTTCTACTTCACTTGATCTAACAATTTCCTCCCTGGGGAGTTGCACCTGACGTCTACCTGAGTAAGAAAAACCAATTCGCGATCACCAATCCGCTCGCAAAGAATGAAGATTACTGCAATCCCTCTCAAATCTCAAGAATGCCATGTACAGCACGGGGCTGTTACGATGATGATGATAAACAGACGGTGTTTAGAGTATTAAATGCAATCTAAATAAACTAACAAATAAAAAAATAAAAATGTAGTTATATTCAATTACAAGTGATTGAATAATATCCGTACGGCATTCTTATTCTAATTGTAAATAAATTACGCATAAAAAACACGAAATCCCCCTATTTCCTAGAGGTGTGCAGTGGAGCCATTTTCATTGTTTCTGTGAGCTCCCGTCGCCATTATCTTTTAGTCTCGCTGAAAGAGCGAGGCACCGGATACCACCCTTCGTTGTCGATGCATATTCGTGATTATTAATGCCAGTTTTTTGTCCCGCCCCATTGTCTCGGTGCCATAATGGCTGTACGAATATCACTGCATGTGTCGGGTGGAAGAAATCGCGAGGGTGATGCTCGCCCTAAGTGGAGCAAACAACGAACAAAGACATCAAACAAATGGGTAGTGTTTTAGAGTAATTACTGTTCGCTTCCGTGCAAAACGAGAGGTGTGCATAGCACCCCCCCCCCCTTCCCCGCTGCTTCCGTCGCTCGCGATGCCAAATGTATCGTCACAGTTGCCTAAACAATCTGTTGTCTAATTTAACATTGTTTATTTTTTAAGCATTTATTTTTCGTCTGAATTTAATTGGAGGGTGTGATGCCCTGCGAGGGTACGATGCTATATATCCTCATTATATCCTAATCTTAATGTAAGCACTTAAACAAAAGTGTTTTGAATAGTTTATTAGTTTTATGGATATAATTTTTGTCATCTTACATCTTACATCTTTTAATTATAATAACATTTTCAGTCCTATCTTGTAACTAATAAACGTAATTAACTTTAACCGAATATTCCCTTAACCAATATGAAAGATTTTTATACGATTAGAAAAAAATCGCATTGTTGATTTGACGAGAAACTTAGAGGCAAATTAGTTCTGACTGCAATTTAACTACAAACCTGTTACTTGGATGTCAGATATTTGTCTATCATTTATTCGGGACTCGTTCCACACTAAGAATGTCAAAACGCGATTATCACCTTAATACTCGTGTAATCCAGCAGTTGCCGGTTCCATGAAAAACGTGACTAGCCCATTGCTATATTGTGGTAGCTCGGGTTGTAGCCAACGATCCGGTTCAGTGGAACAAACTATGTTCAACGCTGAACTACCGTAGGCTGGTGATGACACACAATTATTATAATCGTAACTGAAATAAATTTTAGTTTGAAGTTAGAACATGAAATCGTAAACCATGTTCGTGATTGTACGTGTCACGCGTATAAACCAAACCACTAAAATTTCACCGAAGCGTATCATAAACACATCCAATAGTAAAATTTACATACGCAATAAAGAAGACGGGCGTGACGTCGGTGCCGAAGTTTGCGTTACGGTAGGTGCCCTCGTAAATTTAATATGTCATCTCCTATATTAAAATGATCGTTAAGCTAATAGCTGCTACGCCTGCACGCATGAGAATGATAGGGTGATACCGGGGCTTCCTTTGAATAACAAAAACTTCATGCTCGTCAGTGGAAAAGTGCCCCGAAACGTGAAAATAAACATTGTAATGTTAGTTTGTGATGGTTAACAATTATTCTAGTAATATTAAAACATTGCCAGTCTTCTTCAGTTGAAATACAAAATTTAAAAAGCTTAATAACTCTACTTTAATTATAATTTATTTAATTACAAACCAAATAAGCAATATTTCATTTAATAACATAAATATTGGTGTTGTAACGGCCGCAAATAATCCTCGTCACTCCATTACATGCCTACACATTACCGACTTAATTGCTTCCGCTTGCCATGAATTAACAACAATACAGCTAGCTAGCTACGTGCCGCAAAATGTGTAAAATGTACTAGAGTTTACATTTTACCTCTCAACATCAATTTCTATTTTCGGATTTAAGCAGCCGGGGATTCTGCAAACACCTGCGTCCCGCTTATCGAAATCACGCCCTTAGACGAAAATCTCATACGTAGTACGTATTGAAAATAAGAATATTTGAAAAATGATTTCAGAATATTCAGTATTTTGGTGGAATACACTTTAATATAAAACTTTAAAAGTTATTATATATATTTTAAAATATTATAATTTACATATCTACACGTTAATATTATTTACACTATTGCGTCTTCTAATTCCAGAAGTCACTGTCTACTAGTCAACCTTTGCGTTCGTTAAAAAGATATTGTTACAAAAATAAATACGGAGGTAAAATGCGTTTGGTTGTTTATGTGTCAATATATAGAAGTTATTATAAATACTATAATAATAATATAATTTAATATTACGTTATAATAAATAATATAGAGGAAGGTAACATTTGAGTTATCGTTTTAATGTTATTTAATAATGTTAGGTAATACCTGCGCTTCACTGTTATCAAGTACATATGTCTTGGGAGGATCTAAATAAATCTATTTCAAATACTTTGAAATAGATTACAGTAGGTTACAATTGAAATATTGTTTTCTAAGGATACAGGTTTTGTTGGTATTTAGTTAGAAGAGAAGGATCAAATGTATTGTACAATGGAAAATAATAACGGGCATCTGAATTATGATATTATTATCAACCTTTAAAATAGGTTCCAATTAATAATTTTGTCTTATAATATTGTGTATTCCATCACAAAACCGACTATTCAGTCAAATTTGTAAAAAATAAATGGGTAAAGAAAAATGGAAATAACAAATTTACACGTAAATAGGGCCAGTTAAATTGAACTTTATTTCCTCATATTTAATCTAAATCTAATCAAGCCTTTGAATACTGTTCTTAAGTATATTTTTAATTTATGTCCAACAACAACGTATGAAACTTAAGGAACACCGAAAAATGTTTCAATATACCTATACAGTACAATAATAAGAAAGTGCACTTCTCCTCAAGCAATCGCTTCGCATAAACACTTCAGCGAAAGCATTTGGGTATTGCGTACATTTTTCTCTTCAATCGTACACGAGCCAAACAAATGGTTTCCGTTTAGGAAATAACACTAAAAGTAGGCACATTTGAAACTGCCACTTAAATCTTCAGATCCTCGATCGCCATTTCTTCTCCTCTGTTTTAAATGGGTAGTGAAACCCTACCTACACGACCTTTTCTTTACTACCAGTTATAATTAATCGACAGTGTCGAAACTATTGTTCACGTGCTAAAAATAACCTCGTTTATTTTTAAAAAGATGTCACGCAATATTTGTAATTGTAAAGTTTGTAAATGACGACCTTGTTTAATAAGTGGGAAAGTTACCGCCTTTCATGTTCGATTCCCGCATTGAGATCAATACACCAATCCGCTCTAGGCAAGTGTCATTGGTTAACTTTTATTATAAAATTAATAAATTATGAAACACAAAATATCTCATACTTTTCTGCATATTTCATTTAAACTGAAAAACTTGTTATTTAAGTGTCACGTAAATCATTATTGTATTTCAAATATCATCCCTCGCTTCTGTTTCCTCACATTCTACCTCTCTTCCAAGCGCTATTAAATTTAAATGGTAATGACTTGTTTCTGTGCAAGGAAACGTTTGCAGCTTCATCAATGAGATATGTTTCGAGTACTCTCGTATCTCTCCGCTCATTCCCTTATTGTGGAAGCGAGGGCCGCACACAACAATCAATCACGCGCTCCTCCGAAACCGTGATTACCATAAACTTCCCGTTTTAGCAGGACCCAACTCGCTTCTTCTACGCACTATCGATTTGTCCGCGCCCATTCTTGTGCCTTCTATATATCAAACGCTTTTTGTGACAGTCCCCTTCCATTGAAACTTGCAATTGGCGTCTTGTAAGAAATTTGGAGAGATTTCGGGTGGACCTTTTCTTTAAATATTTTTTTCACACAGTTCGCCAAACTTTTTATTGAAAAAGTAACTTTTGGGGCTTTTTTATGGTTTTCTTTTTTTTATTTAACCTCGAAATACAATCAACTCCGAGGAAATTATGAGGAAGCAAATGAAAAGTTTAAATTTCACAAGCTTAAAAATGAAAGGAAACACAATGGACTGTTGCTGACACAGCCCACAGCCATATCATTAATAATAGAAATGGAACCAAGGCATACAATCGAGCACGACGGATGCAGTAGATGATACTAACAAGATTCGTAAGTTATACTCTTGGGACCGCTACTACGTTATACTTATGTGCACATAGATATATTACAATCCTAATTCATATATAGCACCTTAAAATGAATATTATATTTATGTTGTATAACGCACATAATATTTTATGTAACATAAACAAACGGATCGCCTGATTATAAACAGTTACCCCATGCCTATGGACTTTTACAACTACCAAAGATATTGAAGATATTAGTATAAGATAATAACAATGCCATATAAAGAAGTAAGCAATATAGAAGTAAAGGAAGATGACTTAAAGAAGGGGGCAACATAAGTCTCATACATATTATAGTTGAATAATTAATTCGATAATATCTTAAGACTACAGCTATCCAATCTACAGCGATGAATCATTTAAAACATTTATTTGGTTCAATTTATGTATTTTAAGGGATCTAAGGCAGCGATGTTTTGTCACCCCATCTCCATAACAAACGAGAACATCCATAAAACAAGGTTATTCAAAAATTTATACATGAAGCCCGTAACTCGCGAGTCTTCTGTTCCTAAGTCCTTCGAACCAAGTTGTAAAGTCCCTAAGGCCAACAACGCTATTCTACACAAAAAAAGTGACGTGAAACAAATTTTTCAATAAATAAATTGTGTTATTAAACATGATATTTTAGGTTATCCATGACCAAACCGTAGCAGATAGTCTACGTTGATGAACTGTTCCAAATTGGAGGACTTTATATAATATTAAAATGAAATCATCTTATTTTAACCTTTTAATAAATTAAATTCTTCTTTTAATAAATTAAATTCTCCTTTTAATAAATTAAATCTAATCCGCCAATGAGGAATACAGTAATTGTTAAATAAACAACAACTTATTTTCTTATTACACATAAAATTAATGTTTGCAAAACACACATGGTACGCAACTCCCAGGCGGCTTTACTAACAAGATGAACATGGATGTAAAATATTACACAAAGGGCCTCACCGACCGTTAACGATTTTCTTGAACTTAAATTCGAGCATGAAAGAAAATTAATTAATCACGCAGTACACAGCGGGGAACCTGCGTATATATAAACCAATGTCCTAATACGCCCATTATGTCAAAACAAGTATGATTATATATTAGCTACACGCCAATCTTGCTAACATATTTTTATTAGGTCACACAATGTATAATAAATTGGTTAATACTTACAAATAGTATTACAAATAGTATAGCAAAATTACTACATTTTTCCGAAGTTGATATGGTTTTCGATTGATGAAATACCAAAAAAAATTTCGTTTTCAAAGTCATTTAGGTGCGATTAATCGATTGCTAAAATTAATTTACAAAATTTACTCAACATATTTTAGAAGTATAACCTCAAAAAGATACAGGAAATCTAACATATATTTTCAAGGAGAAAAATTGTAGGTAAATCATAAAATAAATAATTCTTAATTTCAAAAACATGTTATTTTTAGAACAAAAAATTAAAGATAATAAAAATTATCTTCTTCTTAGTCTTCTGTAAAATCTACTAGACCTGATGGTGCCTCGTGGTGAGGCGAAACACGTATCGTGTGCAAGGTGGAAAAGTGGTAGTGTGTGTTTGGTGTTGTGGATAGTGGTTGGGAGGTGGAGTGTTTCTGACGGCCGTTTTTTTGGTAAGATTTAGTTTAAGTTCCCCGTAAATCCACTTCTTCCAGTATAAAAACACACATTATTATTTTTCTGTTTTTGTTTGCTTGTCGCGGATCTTAACAAAGTAAAAGTTTAACTATCCATATAGTAATGAATTTCCACAAAATAATACCTGACTCCATTAATCATAATAAAAATTATATGTGAGCTACTCGCTGAATTAATATTTTGTAATTCTATTAGGAACGTACGAAACAAGAAATATATCCCCTAAATAGTTTCCTCAAATTACGAACACGTAATAATTTAAAAAGTCGCACGTAATTAAACTGTTACGGTGCAGGAAAGCAATAAAGGAGTGACAGTGTAGAGGGCGCAGGAGTCATCAATAACGGCCATGCGAGCTAGGGCAGCTCAGTTCATTATTGCAGCGCGCGTGGCGTCTCCACATCGCCATTACCGGGGAGTTAAGAGGCGTGCGCGGCGATAAATAGCGACCGAGGCGCTCTGCTTTATTTCTTACATACAATTTCATTTACATTAGAGGTGCTGAGCCGAGTCTCCTCCAGAGAGTCGTATGAAAGTCGTGTACAGATTCATGCAAGGAAGTTACGAGCGGCGGGACCACGCGCCACAGACCTTAATCTAGTCGGCGCTGGTCTGACAAGGCACCGCCTCTAGCGCTCGACGCTCCAACCTACTTAATTACTACTAATTGTCACAACTTAATATATGTGCGCGCATCGTAAACTTTCTGGTAAATGACATTAATTCTGAATATCACTTGAAGTCTCCGTTACATTTGTTATTCCTTGAGTAGGCGAGCGGAATGCTGATGTACTAAATATTTCGATGTATATCTAACTATAACTGTAAGTATCAATACCTAAGTATCTGAATTATTATTAATACGATTACCAATTGGCTCAGTGATGGGGCCCTACGGAATTAATGGTGACGGGTTCAATCCCCGCATCGAGATAAATATATGTATGACCTACAAATATTTATTCGAAGTCTAGTTACCCCGCCAATCTGCATTGAACAAGCATGATGAGGTCCTCCAAAAATGGGGAGGCCCATACCCACCATTGGTATATATATGGGCGCTGTGAAAAGAATTTGTATACGCGGCTATCTTTCATCGTATCAAGTTGATTTGAAATACTTCTTTATAGTAATACTTGTATTTAAGTTTCAAGTAACCTGGTTTTTATATATCAAAAAAACTCTTACAATTCGAATAAAACAAGAAAAAAATGAGAAAAAAGGCCGGAAAAGTTAATATTCGGATAGAACTCGAATCTCGAAGCCTTAGAATAGTATTAGACAATAAATCTATCAAAAATTGTACATAGTGCATGTTATAGGCCTATGTCCAAAAATGCACTACTGTGGGCTGATGATGAGTTATCATTTCATCGTGTTGTGCTACATTAAAGTACCGTGTTTATCAAAGGTAAAGCAAGTAATAATATATATGCAAAATTTATTAAAAATACTAATTCTATTTTCTCTCATCTATTTCCCGCCTTTTAATTTCATATGATCCAATATTTGGTGTAATTGAAAAATTTTGTGAATGTTTCTTATTTAAGAATTGAAGAAACAGATTCGAATGTGCGTTGGTTAATAGGGCCACACTTCACGCAAATGTGTGTCCACTTTTTATTAATAAATATCAAATTTTTTTCTTGCAACTTGAATGACCTGACCAAATGCGTACAATGGTCATACCGAGTACTGCAAACTGAGCACACACCCCTACCTTCAACTTTCCTTTCTATTATCCCACATATTATTCAAAAGTAACATTATATGTAGAATCCAGAACCATAGGCTTCGATTAGGGGTACTCTAACCAATAAACCAAGCGGTTATCAAGATTTATTACTTAGGTTTCAGTATACAACTTTTTTTACATATCTATGTAATATACGTAGTACGTAGACACATGTATATTATCGATATTTTATCGATAAAGGGTGCCAGACGGTCCCGTGCGATTAAGTTTTCGCAGTCACAAGCTGTTTAACTGTCTAAAACTAATATTGATTTAACTGCCTCACTATTCGAACTCAAACTACACTGGGTTAAGCTTTGAGGCAGAAAAATAAAGATTATTCCTTTCTTTTCGCCAGTTCGGACGCAAATTGCAATCGATCGTTTTCAAACGAAGCAAATTACAAACGTTTTGGAATAAAAAGTCTTGTCGTATTTTCGAATATAATCTACGTGGGAAGTTAGAATAAAAAATGCCTTAGTTTGTCGTAAATTTTATTTTTCATAACACATTACGCTCACATACTTTTTATGCCGTTTTAGTGTACTAGCTGAAGCAAACAAGCTATATATCAAAAATATATATTACAATATCCACTTGAAATATAAATTTTTATAAATATAAAATATACAAAAACTTTAATTTCATTTTATTGTTAAATTTCATTATTTCTTCTTTTTTTTTTAATATACTAATTTTTATGGGATAGGAAGGCAAAACGAGCAGGCGTGTCACTTGATGGAAAGCAATCAACGCCGGCCATAAACATCCGCAGTGCCATAGGCAGTACAGACAGCGTTGCCGGCCTTTAAGGAAAGGTCATTATGGGAGGGGAGAGAGGTGTAGGGTGGGGTTGGGCCTCCGGAACTCAACCGCTTACCCGACGAAGCACGGTAGCTAAGCTACGCAGTAATTAAAGCAGGTGATACTATAGTGTAAATGAAGTTATTAAAGAAGTTATCAATCTGTGCCTAGTAATATTTTGTATATAATCATCACGCAAAATATCATCAATAATATAACAATAGACTAGGAAAGAATAATGTCTGTAATAAGTTATATTTTAACATTTCTTAATATATTCATTGACGAACGAAAACAGAAATAAAATATTAGCAATAATAGAACCATACTAAAATTACGGTAATTGCCTTAAATACCAGTCCATGTAATAATGACCGTATCACACACAGATTTACATCGTTTGAATTTGAATCGTTTGAAACACGCTCGTAATAAACGGCTGGAAAGCTAGCTATCTATGCGGCGTTGCAGGTAACGTCGGCGCTTATCGGCGACGCTGTTGTACGAGTCGATCGCATATCTGGTTCGAATTTTGCGCATTACAGTCCATCACGCCCCGCCACCCACCGCCCGTTAAATAAACACTCCGACACTTTAAGCAACCGTGCACAAATTCGAAAATGTTGACTTGCTCTCGTCTCATTCCATCGAACAACAGTTACGTAAATGTGGAAAGAGCTCCCGGGGTGCGGCAGAGTATTTCATTATCCATGACCTGTTGAGCGCAAGATTTGTTACTCATCTTCTTTATGTAACGTTTTGCGCCTGAAAAGGAACTTTTCTTTCGGTTATCAAATTTTTATGAACTCTCCCTTGCGTTTATAGTGAAAAGAAGCTTTCCGAGAACGCGCTTTTTTATTAAACGTTGACGTCAGAAGATGAGGTGCTACGTGTGTTTAAATGTGTACCTACTCGCATATTACTACTTCTTATAACAGCTTCGCGTTTTATATCTTGTGAGATTATGTTTATAATAATTTGGATAAATATTGTCATTTAATACATTCTCTAATGCATTTTCAACTGTGATATTTTAACCAATCTAATTTTTTTTAATTCCATACATTTTAGGAGTCTTGGTTTAAATAAAAAGATTATACATTGACGACCCTTCGCTTCCTTCAAAAACCAAGCTTCCATATTTCTCATAGGCTACACTTCTGCATTGCCTTTCGTGTTGTAAAAGTCCATGAGTAGCGATAGTTGCTTTATTATTAATATGTTAAAAACATCATATAAAAAAAATGTCTCTATAATGTATAAAGTTATTCACGTAAAATATATATTTTCGTGAATACGTAAAATATATATATATAGAAATTCAATTTAACTGAATATACCCAAAAACAAATTCATCTTATTCCTGCTCTATAGAGCTCAAGTACGGACATAAACTACAATATTTCTAAAGGCGTAACGTGAAAATAAACAAATTGCGTAATAAGACATGGTGCGCTTTCCGTTTAAACAATATTGGGTACGATTTCAACATCGGAAATAATATTTGTATGACCATTCATTATTGTAAAGTAATGAAATTTATTTCTCATAATTCTAGTGTACAATATGAGTGATTTTTAAGATAAATAGTTGGTGTGTGTGTAGTGAAAATGTGAATTTTCACTACATGCTAATTAAACAACTCACGCTTGCGGAATAGCGATTGAAAATCGACCAGCTGTAAGATCAGCAATATGATTTGAACGAAGTTATCCTAAAACATATTAAAAAGAAAAAAGTAGAGATTCTTAGTATGATTTACAGGTGTCGAACTAAAAATTGAAATTGCTTCACCACCGCGTAAGTTTTTATAGCTTTTGGTTTGAAACTCTTGCCTAGTCTACGTTTTCCACGCTTCGAGTTTTATTTAACGGCAATCAGGGGCAGGCTTGCGTCGCTGAGTCAATACCAGAGCGAGAGGTGCCCCTGATAAACTTATCTAGCCCCCATCCCCTAACCCTTCCTCCTTGTCCCTGCGTTTATCTCTCACATATATATTTGTACATACGTATTATATTTGTGTACGCTACACGCAACGTTATCTTAGTAGAATTAACTTGAAGAATGCTCACTTCATAAAAATAATATAAAAAAATTTAAACCGTAAAAGTTTTAAATATCTAATGTTAAATATTATTTTGCTATAAAATGTTTTATCTTAATATTTACTTTTCGATATGTTTAGTTTACTATATTGTTGACTCAATAATAAAAATTAAACGATAACTTTCAAATTATAACATAAGAATTAATTTTAAAATCACTATTTTTCTTTATATACATTAAATAGTTTATTAAATGAAGGCATACGAACAAGAATACATTAATTATTACTTTTATTTAATTTTATAGAGTTATACAGAGTTATAAATGATATACATATCTAATGACGGCCGTTTTTTTTTTCGGTAAGATTTAATTTAAGTTCTACGTAAATCCACTTCGGCCAGTAAAAAAAACCACATTATTATTATTCTATTTTTGTTTGCTTGTCGCGAATCTTAGCTAAGTAAAAATTCTAACCGTCCACAAAATTTTATGTTTACCAAATATGTATACGGGTAGCAACTGATTTATATTCGCTTAAAAATGACTTCAATATTTTATCCTCTTATGAACGTTGTCTATTTGGCACAGTGCCTGCCCGACCGCCACAAGAATATCAAAGCAACAGATATTTCTTTAAAACAAATACAAAAAAAATGCTAAATTCGGGTAGTCAAATGTTTGTGGAATAGTCCTTTGTCAACAAATAAAGCTTAGTTACTATTTCATGACAAATTATGAACTACAATTTTTTATAGCTAACATTAAATAATTTTACGTTACTTTTTCATGACTGGGTACGTAATGTAGAATTTAGAAAGCAAATTAACTAAATACTTTATTATATTATTTACATGTAAATTAAGTCTGTTGTTTTACGACTGTAAACGAATTTTTGATACAGTGAGTCAAATATAAAATTAATATAAGTCTAAGTTTAAAAATATTATTTGAATAAATACTTCTAAAGATAGATTATGGGTGATTTTTAAGTAATACTGAAGCGTAAATTTAATGGGTGTTTTCATTTTCATTGTGCTTTCCTTTATTCCAAATCATTATCAGTAGTCCGAAAAATTTAACCAAGTGTATAACGCGGTTATTTCCAGTGTAAATTAAATTTTTCTCATGTCGTTGAGATTAGAAACGGAATTTGTGTGCGGTAGGCAAGGGTTCGTGCGGCATTAAGGCAGAGCGTATTTGAGCACATCTTAAGTCCGCTCCGTTAAACGAAGATCTTTGCCTCAGTGTCGAATACAACTCGATTCCGAGCCGATCGATATATCGCCTCGAGGGTGCGCCTACCTAGCGGGGCTAAATACAATTTACCTTTGTTATTTTTCGTGTCATTAAACTGCGTCGCGATTTCGAACGCTCGATCGGGATTGCGAACTCCGATGCGAATTATTTGTGAGCCTTTGTTTCTCACTGCGATCGTCAGTGACGCGACATCAATTAACATCGGACTCCTGACTGAATTTTCTTCATGGCCGTTCGTATTATTGTCGGTAGTGTAGAAGGGAAATAATTTTCTGTTTTCTCACAACATTCACAATCGTCCTTTCTTATTGTTGAATTTCACTAAGTCATGACATTCAAACTGAAGTGAGTAAATTTTGTGACTCATAATGTACATTTATTCTTATAAAACAGTTGTCAAACAGTTTATTTAACTTGATAATCTTTCAATATGTCACGAAATTGCTCACTGCGTTGATGATGATGAAAGATGGATGAGTGTGGAGGAAACAAGGAAGGTGTGCCTGGATTGTAGCGGATGAAGATCTGTGGTCTCTGCCTACCCCTACGGTAGACACGCGTGACATTATGTATGTATGTATCTTCTTCTAGTAAATCATTGTTGTCATATCACATACATCATAACCACATAGAATATCGTCGACAAGTAGCATTTTATTTTGTTAACTTCATACAGTAAAGTCCTGAGGACTAATTCCTTCCCCTTCCTTTGTCTTGCTTCTACTCCGATTCTTTTCGTTATCAACTCTTCTGTATCCTCATGAAAGGTTAATCAAAATCGATTTAATGTTTTCCAACATTAGCTAGGATATATTATGTACATAGGCACAAAAGTTTTAATTATATTCAGAATATATATGAATTTGAGAAAATGTAGTTATTTAATATCTTAAATTTAATGTCGCTAGTAGACATGAAATTAAAGATATTTGACATAAAATATTGGATAAAATATTCCACGAACTCTATAAGTTAATATTATTATTATGCTTAATTGTTATTCAGTTATACTTAGACAGGAAACTAGATGGGAAGACACTCAGCGTAGAAGCACTTCACACTTACTTCCTGGCATTAATGCAAAAGCACGTAGTTCCATGTCGGGGCAGAAAGTTGTGCAAAGTGCACAAAGTGCGCGAACGCCACGGCAAAGCCTTCATTTGTCGGCTTGTGACATTAGCGTGACAAATGTGGACAAGACTTTACTTCACTCATACACCCGATGGAAATGGAGCACTATATATACGGCTGCAAAAACGTTTTTCAATGTTCAGTTTAAATTAATTCAATCTTCAAACATCAAATCTTTATATTTTTTTTCTACCGTAGCTTATTTATGATAATGATGACTATGAAAGCATATAATATGAAAATATAGAATAAATGAAACATCCGTACCATTTCTGTAATGTCTAGGAGCAGCGTCAATCGCTTACCATCAGGTTACAATTTTGCCTTCCTTAGAAAAATGTAAAGAAAACTTGTCATTGCTTTTAGTTTATATATGTATTTCTACAGATATAATAATTATTATTATAGTAGTGTTGAGAAAAGTGGTTCAAGTTGATAGTACTATAGTACAGGTATTAAAAAGCGAACCCACTAAATTATGTAGATCGAAAGTATAAGCCTTACCAATTAATCGATGATTTATTGCCGCATTTATTATCGTCAATGTATTTATTGTAAAGGGAACCAATCTTAACAAATAAGTCTCCCTAGTTGTCTCATAACTTAAGCCTATATAAAATATATACTTTTCTTTAACGATTTTGTCGGTAGCGAAAATTCTATTGCTTGAGGCTTGGGTTAGCGTAGATTGGGTAATTTATACTTGCCTCCTGCCCTCCACCCTAGAGAGGGGAGAGGATACAAGCTCTGAAGTGAGCCGTATTCTTCGTTAAATTACTAAATGGATCAATTAAAGGCGGAGTTTAATTATAACATTTTTTATCGTATCAAAATATTATTTATTTATTTTACGAGTATTAAATAGAAAAAGAACATAAAATATAACACCAATTATAATTTAAAAAATACCTTTATTTTCTGTTCATTAAGTTCTAAATGTTATATCGACGAAAAGTAAATAGAATAATTATTAAGGACGAATCCGAAAACAATATTGTTAATTTATTTTTTCAATTTAAAATCCTATTAATTTAAGCTCAAGCGATAATTCCAAGATTATATTGAAGGTATTCATATAAGTACTAGGTATACGACGGCTTGACTCAGTGGTTAGACCACCTGCCATCTAAGTCAAGAGTTCTTAGTTGTGAATCTCGGTCGAAACTATTGAAAAGAAATCGTTCCATTGGATCAAGGTCTGCTTTCCATGTTTGCGCGTAAAGTGTATTAATATGTGATTAATTTAATAAAATACCAGTATGAAATATATATCTGCATCTTTAATTTAATATTATTTCTTTCCTTGCATCACCACTCTATGGAACCGTCTACCTTCAGCGGTATTTTCGAACCAATACTACATTGGATCCTTCAAAAGACAAGCATACCTTAAAAACTGGTAACGCTGAAAGCTTACCACTTTTTCAATAAAAAAATATTAATACTTGTCAATGAAGCAAGCAAGAAGAAAATGTCCGTTTAATTTGATTCAATTTTTGAGTCTCTACCCGGGCTTTATTCTTGCATTGGTCTATATACTTTCCGCTGCCTTCCACCTCTTCTTCTCCATTCAATTTTTCCCACTATGATACCAAAAAAACTTGTCATAACTAAGGAAATACGCATGCATATTTCACTGTCCATTCTATTGTCAATGTGCTGTAAAATATTCATATATGGACAAATAAATAATATTCAAGTGGCAATAAACGACAACCTAAACTGCTTAGTAGCAAAGCTACCGCCTTCGGAGTCACAGGTCACGGTTTCGATTCCAGCGTCGGGCTAAATATAATCTACATATGTATGTTTGGCCTACAGGTAGGCCTATTCTGAGTTTGAGTGCCTAACCACTTCGCCTTGGATAAGCGTAGTGGGTTAATACACATTCCTCCAAAAATGGGGAGGCCCGCACCCAGTAATCAGACATATACGTATTATGGAAAAATATGGCAATATATGTGACTAAAGCTGATTTACTTTTTTTATAGGTGGAATGCAAAAAAGCTCAGCCGAAAGAAGTAATGCTCCCAGCGAACTTGGCGAAGACGAGAGCCGCCGGCCGCGGCGCGTATGGTGAGTTGTTAGGTAGCGCCATGACCGCAGGCGGCGGTGGAGTGAGGTATACCCCCTACCCCGTCCACGCACCAACGCAGCTGTTGGTCACTGGCGCGGGGTCCACCGGGGCCGCTCACATGGCCCACGCCGCATACCGACGAGCGTTAGCGGCACTCCGCCCCGCCCCCCGCCCGTCGCGTCCAACCCTCGCGCCTCTCACCATCCCACCGCTCGCCTACTCAGTCTCCGAACTTCTTGGTGCTCACGCTCTAGATATTCCAACTCTATATTCTCCTTTGACACACGCCACTCTGCCCACTGCCCTTCCTCTCTGATCCACAATTTTATTCCAGCAACCGCATCATCCTTTCTAAATTTTATACACTTAGTATACTACAATTATTTTATAACTTCACTTACTTAAAAAAACAAGATATATACTTTACAAGCACTTTCCTATCCATTCCTGCAATTTTCTTACATTCCTCTATTCATTGCTTCCTTGTCAAATCCAAAAGCGTCCTTCAAGGAAACTGATAATATACGAAGTGTCTTATTTTTAGTAATTGCCATTATAGATGAGTTAGTTAGCAGATTTCAAAATATGTACCGACATAAATTAGAAGAGATACTATAGAATGTGTTTTTTATACACATGCAGATTTATACAAAATTAATTTTATCAAATTTTAGAATAAAACTCTGGATCAATTTTAAGTAGGGCTGATAGAGAAAAATATTTTTATGGCAGGTAGTAGGAGCTTAATTCTATTTGATTTACAATAGATAGAGTGAATAGTATCGCGCCTGGTATATTTCTGATTTTAAAGTAGCTTAAACTATTAAACATAAAACGTGGACCGAAGAGTTCTGCTGATTCTTGCCAACTCCTTCTACATTTCCATCCATGTTATACTACTATACGGATTAGTGTTTCGAGGTGTAGCAGCGCCATTTACTGTGGGTATATTAAGCAATGATTTAAAAGGATATTTTTTTAATTTTCATCATTAACACTTTTTAGATTTTATTTTGAATTGCTTTTCAAGTTGATGTCGGCTTTTCAAAAAATGTTAAACGATGGAAGAAAAGAGGTACTTATAATCAGTGAATGTTCTAAGTTTTGTGAGAACTAGTTACCGATACACTTAGTTTATATTTATAATTTAGTTTAGATGAATTAATGCTAAGCCTCTTTTGTGTGTATTTACAGAAATATTTTAGAATATGTCTTTTGCTTTGAATCCATTACTCTTTACACATTTATTAATTTCATGTAATGCTAAATGAAAACTCAGTATTTGTTGACTTTCAGTTATATTTCATAACTTTTAATAGATGTTACTAGTAACTAAACAATAAGATACGTATTGTACATCGAATTTGTACAATCAATTGTAGCTCTCGTAAACTAATAGAATTAATTGTATTAACTTATTATGTAGGCGATTTTTAGTAGAATTTAGATTAATAAAATCATTTCTAAAATATTTAAAATCGTCTGTTTGTTTAACATGTTTAGATTTAGACTAACAATGTGTAGAATAGATTAACTTTTTAAAATAATATTTAATGTTGTCATTTATGATGATAGAGGTATATACTAACATACCCCATTGAATTTCATTCTAGATATATATTGACGGTAGTTAACATTAGAAATCTTTGAATGTTACGTACAATTCGTATATGATAAGTATATATATGTATATCACATTCTTCAAATTGATTGCAACTTAAATTCGTCGCCAAGCAAAATAGTGTCTCAAACCACATCACCAAATGACGTTATATAAGATTATCAAAGATATAGTAAATGTAAGGTGTAAGGATCGTTCAATTTATGTAAATGTTTTTACGTTTCTAGATTTCATGTGGTCATTGGGTGCTCTTCCTGACGGTAAGTTTATTTTCTTTTTTTAAAGCCTCTTTGCATTTCTACTACTCTTGCATCCTTAAAATTATTTCTCATGTTAAAAAAATGACTTTTCTCTATCGATTGTAATTTTCAACAATTAACTTATGGAAGATAACAACATGGACCACGGCATCGATTGATTTGGAGGGTTCACTTTAAAGTATTAGCAGCCGTTGTTGGATGATATAATGAATGGATTATGGGACATTGCGATGTTTCGAAACATCGTCCATCTGCCATATGATGGATCACGGGGCCTGACAGAAACACTATTTTGATTGGCAATAATGTGATAAACGATCCGGTGTGGTAACAATATCATTCTCCGTCGACGCCCTGGTCATCATTCATTTTGAATTTTTTTAATGGACCCTACATCATTATCGAACGCGCTGTCACGTCAGGAGGACCACATCTAAAAATTTTACATTCGACACTTTATTAAAACATTCATAGTTTAATATGTTACACTAGTATTTTTACATTTCAGTGTAGATTAGTATTGGCTTGTTTAGAAAATATTTTGTTTTACTATAGGTACTTACTTTCCTTTCATAATGTTTATCATCCTACTACGAGCACTACATTAAACGATGTTTACAAACTATCGTCAACTGGACAATGTCCAAGACAACGTTGTACTAATCGGGCACGGTACACTTTGTTTATTACGGGCTTAATAAAAATTAGGTCAATTCGATACGTGCTATATTCCAAACACTTCCATTGATCAAAAAACAACAATTAGCTCTTCAGTATTCGCAATAATAACACTTTAACGGCGTCAAAGGGAAGCATGCAATGTGATAATTAACCCTGCTTTTAACCGCTTTCAAATATGATTTCAGCGAATAATGTTCTATTGTTTGTTCCGCAGGTTTCCCCGCAGCGTACGCCGCCTACGCGGCCGGTCGTAGCTACTCGGGCTATCCTAGCTTCGGGCTGCCATATCCAGCAGGTAATCCCCTGGCGAGCTTGCACCACCAATTGTCCGGAAATCACTATCACCACCTGGCAACACTTCTGCCATACCACCCACTTGAGCTCAGTGGGGTTTACAATGTACACGCCATGCATCTGTGAACTCGCGCCGACGACAATGCATTCCACTAACCGCTAACAATACGCAATTAGCAGTTATTTGCTTACCAAGCCTCTAATCATTTAAAAACTAAACATACGCATACGCTTTTAATAATATATAACTATCATGACTATGTCATAACTCCCATCTCACTAACTTATGCCAACGTACGGCAAAAGTTCGTGTGAACTCTACTAACAACTTTACTAACAAGTTAACACCTATAACAATGACTGAGCCATCATGTTAAATCTGCTATGCCGTCAATTACAATACGTCCAAGTTTTGAGAAATACTATTTATTGTTTATCTTCAGAATTTTGACAAGAAAATCCGGCCAAATACGAACGAGCGCCTCGACCATGTTTACTGACGATTTGCTCTAACGATTCCCAAATGCTACGCGTCAAGTAAATACTTTGGCGCAAATACCGCGTTCGTCTTCCTCTTGCTCACTATCTTACCCCGCCACACCCCCAGCCCTGGTTAGTATCGTTCTATCGCCCGCTCCTCATTAACAGCAAAGGCCTTTAAAAGAGATTTAAACAGATTCAAACAAAAGTACTGAAAAAGTGACGTCCTTTTTGTGGTGACTTCTATGTAAATCTCAGAGAGGACGAAAAAGAATTTCCACTAATTAAACGTAGGTACCGGGGCGTTATGTTGATCCTGTCGAATAAGACTGGAATGTTAATTTTTTGCATTGTTCTTATTCTTTTGAGGTTAATTTGTTATTTTCTCTGATAAGAAACTAACGAAATAAATGTGCGATCAGATTAGGCGTGCTCACTAGTTCTCTAATAGGCCAGGATACAGCTGCACAAACACTTCTTATATTTGTTCACTCAACGTGCTTGAGTCGTCTACATTCTGCCAAGAATTCGGTAAAATGCTTACGTATAAAATGGAATGAGAAATACAAAATTCATAAGTCTACCGGAAACTATCGAACTTTTAACACATACGGAAATAATAAAGATTTTTGGGAATAGCAACTTTCGTTTCGTATATATGCTAGTTAGATTCTTGTACTACCATTGTGAAATACATCCTAAATTTTTTATTTGAGATTCTTGAAACTGTTTACTGAAAATGTATAAAAGAAAAATTGCATTGAAACATAAATAAGGAGGGAATGAATATGCAGATTTTAAAACAAGTTACGTTCCTTGTTTATTCTAAAAATGATTGTGTTTGATTTGCACATAACACCTGATGTTATCATGGCCGAACAGTGACCACCATTGAAGTGGTTTTTCTTTCATAATCGTCGTACAAATTCGTCCGCATTAATTACTTTTCATAGTACACGCGAGACACGCGTTTTAAGTTATGCACATAAAGCTCTTAATTGCAGAGATACTTCAGTTGTAAACATTTAAACAAAAGACCCTTTTAGCGTTTGTAAAAGTACATACTTATAATGTAAATCTTGAATTTTAATGGTTTCATTAAATCCTTTTTCGTGAATGTACCATTTGAATTTGATTTGAAGGTGATACTTTTTTACTATCACTAATATTTTCTTACTTTCTAATAGAATATTGACAAGCAATGATTGTTAATAAAAAAGTTTTTAATAAATACGTTTAATTTCATATACATAATTAGAAATTTTTATAGTAAATGAAAATCTTATACGTACTTAACCTCATGACTGAAAAGCATATATTGTCTACACTAAGGGCGGCGATCCACAATTAATATGGGCCCATTCTGCTTATTAGAATTCCAGCAACGACAGCGCTACTAGCTTATTGGTAACGTCTTTTCCCCAATACTCTAGTCTGTAATAAATTACCAAGCCCCAAGAACGATTCGTTCAACTTCAATTATTTTAATTACATCATTTGAATTCTAATTAATGTATCACTTACGTGATTCTAACTTGGTATTACATCGTATACATATGGATGGATGGATGGATAGATGGATATTACATATATTATAAAACAATGATTATAAAGGAACACAAAAGATAGCTTTTTCTCCTAGTAAAAAAAATCTCGACATAACGATAAAAAAATACAATTTACAATGTATTTCACGACATCTATTCAATCAAAAATATTAAACTCTATACTTTGATAAAAAGAATATTTACTTTTATTTAGTTGCGCGTTAGCTTGAAAATGTTGTTATTATTTATATATGTTTAGAAAATTTTGACTAGACGTATTTTTTTTACAAATGATAAATAGCAATCGTAGATAGTTGATTTGTTGAGTTTGAAATACGGTTACATAAATTAATGATAATTAAAATTTGCAATTTTTGAAAAATAAAACATTATACTTATTTAGTAATTTTGAAGTAGAAGTAGATAGACTTTTACTATTTACAAACTTATTCATTCTAGCTACTAAATATAGGTTAGAACTTAAATAGTAACAAAATATAATCGATTAATATCCTCAGAATAGCATGCAGTAGTGAGTAGAATTTGGATTTAATTAGGTATGGAATAGACCGAACGCAACATTTTATCGAAAAAACCGTTACTGGATAAAAATTATTAAAAGATAAAAGAATTACTATATCATTTAACTGAATGTACGTACTTAGTGATAAAACTTTTAACAGATAAATGTCAGATGGGTGAAAATAATAAATGTTACCATATCCATTAATCAATGTCTACGTTGTCAGAATATTTTATTCAAGAATAAACGTGTGTAATAATATTTTATTAGTGGTGATAATACTATTGGTAAATGATTAATAAACTTTCACAGCTGTCACAACGAATGAGGAATTTTATTTATTGTTTATTGACGTACTAGTAATGGATATATAATGACTCCGTGCATTATTAAAAAGTATATTGAAAAAAAAACTGCAATACCTTGACTAGTTTACAATCGACGAGATAAAAATACGGTTTCGCCATATATGTTTTCCGGACACAATAAATATATATGGAAATAATTTGTATCGGGTACATTAGCTTATATTAAAGAAAATTAATAGACGTCTTTTATTTTAACATTTAGAAAAAAATTTGAAAGGACAATATAAAGAAATCCTCACAGCTTATCTTATCTCTCTTTCACTCCTGGGTTTGTTGGAAGAAAACTCAATTTTGAGTTAAGCTCGCCCTTGTACATCTTCTTTCCTTTTAATTCTTGTATTTTCTGTTTTGTGTACAATAAAGTATTAAAAAAAAAGAAAAAAATATAATATTTATACATGGCCTTGATATCTTACTCGATAAAACTCGCGAACAAAGTGGTCTGCAAGTTAAGAACGTCGAAGACGAGTCGATAACGAAGCTACTTCTCGATCCTGCGAAATTGTCAAAAAGTAGAACATTAGGCTTTGTAGATATCAACTTAAAGTTTTCACTATGTTGTGTTCGGTCAACTCCGCGTTACACAAAAGTTTAGGATAACTCGTTCTAATTAGATAAGAAATGTAGTGAATTAACACTAGATACTATACTCACTAAGTTTAGAGGATGAGTAGGTACTGCCCAGCTAAATAGATTATCATTTGCGTAGTTACCAGTACGTTTAGAAATAGGTTAGACTTTTTGTTCTTCGTATAAAATAGTGAAAAAAAAAACACGAGCTTGAAAGATATTCTTTTAACGCCTAATTAAATATTCGCTATAGTTAAAATTAAATATATACTTTAATTTTTAAAGTTATTTCTCTGATATATTTTATATATTTACACTGCTTTAACGAGGATGTTATTTAAATTGATATTTATTGTTATTGTTGTAAATTATTTTTGGACGCAACTATTTTATGCTACCTTTTTCACGTTAAATTTAGCGTAAAACGGTTCTCTAATTGCGCTGTTAAAGTCGAGGATATGCCTCTAAAATGATCTTTCTATGGAATATCAGATGATTAAATACATTTTCGGTCGATGCTTTATGACCACGCCTCGCAAATACTTTAGTTTTCAAAATTAAGATAATTCTATCAAAATTAATTATTTAACTAATTTTAAAATTTGATCATAAAAAATCGCTAAATATGCGACCGTCCTTAACGCCATCCTCTAAACTAGTCATAAACTAAGCTCTGAATATTGTATCACTTATTATAATTATGTCTATTTAATGTGTGGTTACCGATAATAGTAAGGTCCTTTGCAGCGTAATAACATTACATTAAATAAACAGTTTCATCGATAACGTCAATGGATATCGAAATGTAACGAACTAAACTAGCTTTTTCGGGGAGTCATTTTAACTTTCCCCTATGATTTGATCCATTGCGTGTTAAGAGATACTAATACCAAATAAATTATAAAGTAAGTAAAACTATGTACTGTTATTATCGAATCAATACGTAAAATAACGCGTAATGACCCCGCTTCCCTTGTATTGTGTTTGTGCGTGATAGAAGTAAAGCTATAACTTACAAAATCACATAAATGTATCTTTCTGTGGGTACAAACAATTTTAAAGAAACCAAAAACAATAGAAAGGAAACTATCAATTCAATGTTTTCTCATAATGAACAGTGCCATGTTTTTTTTTTCTATAAGGATAAAATATAAACTTAATGCTATTTACATTTTTTGTTGTTAAATTAAATATATTTACGGTAGCTCCATGGAACGTAATAGTTCTTTTTTCGCATACTTTGTTTTATCTAAAGTCGGCGGCGCCGCTGACGGGGTCGCCTGCAGTTCCGCTGTCGGCTTTGTAGCGCTTTTCTTTTATATTTTATTGTCACAGGTGTAGTGGGAGTTATATCACCGGAATGTCGACTCTTGGTCGGTGCGGAGTACATAAGCCCGGGCGTGCTTGGACAGAGCTCGTAAGAGCATGGTCCTTCCACAAGTCTCAGTGGATGACAACCGCGCCGACTGCATCTTACTACCGTCACACAACACCATTAACGTCTTTTTCTCCCTGAATACGCGTTGTGGAATCCTTGATTTTTTGTTTTTTACAGTTTAAATTATTCCCCTATATTAATTAGAGGAATGCAATGTCGCCTAAAACGAAATATTTTAAGTTAACTCGAATTCGCAGATGCGTGTGACTAAACATATCGCCCGACTAGGTACGCCCATGTAGCTCGGATTAAAAAAATAACTATGAAATAATTATTTAAATTGCTATAAAAACTCACATGCGGCATCCCTCAGGAAGTACTTCCGATTTATAAGTCATCCTATAAACTAGATTATCATACAAATTGCAAAGGCACAAACTTTTCATAGTGTTTTGTAACCCATGTCAAATTTTAATGTAATGCATATTATTATATAAGTCAATAGAATTGTTCTAATCGCTGTTTCGACATATCGTCTAATTAATCTTAATTAAGATTTATAATATTGTGAAGCCGCTATATTTTAAAATAAAGAATTTTGCCGTTGTGTAAACAAAAAGTTTTATCGTTATTCACCAACCGATCGTGCCTCGAACGGGGTCGATCATAACCTAACTTATTTAACATTCGTTCGCATATCGATTGCGACAAAAATAAACTAGAAGAGATAGTGTGTTAGTATGGAGTTGGCTAGCGTGCGGTGAATTTTCAAAGTATCTTATAAAAGAGGAAGTTTGTACGAGCGTTTACACGTGCAATATAATAATCTTAACCGTGCCTTTTTTATTTTTCTGACTCATCCAACGCCGCCAATGCAGCGTGGTGCACGCGGCGAAATACACAAACTGGTAAGCGCGTGCATCTACACATTTTGTACACGGGACAAGCATTATCGTTATTCCCCGCCCGTGTAGCACTCGGGCTTTGCGTGTGTCGTGTGGTTCTACCCCCGAAGGAGTTAGGGCACGTGCGACCGCGGTCCGCTCCGTCACCGCAACTCAGACATTCCTCGCATTCAACGCTCTCGCCCTCAGAATGCAACACGCGTACAAAACACATCTCTACCACTGATTTGCATAACTTGATCCATTTGTACTATTCCAAAACGATATTAAAAAGTTTCTACTGTAGTCACGGTCCTTATAATGGGCTAAAACCTTATTTTATTATATATCTTTCATCGTGTAATAAGAAATCAATGTATTTCTCACTTGACGTGTATAATAAATTATCTCCGTAATCTAACCCTCAATTTCATATAAATTTCTAAACAATATTTATGTGTATTTAGTTAATTGAAACTCTTGATTTCAAAATGAAATCGAAATAAAAATTTATAATAGCCAATTTCCTATTCAATGTTTTGAATGCTATATAATAATTTAATTTAATTTAATTAATAATAATAGTATGCATAATTTGCTATGTATTACAATTATGATTATATCGCTATTAATATTATACTAGTATTTTACAAGCAGTTAAATAAGTAAAATTCTTGTATATTTCAAATAATAATAAATATTAATAATGGTTTAAGTTGCTCGCCTTTTTTATGAGATAGGCAGGCTAACGAGCAAGTATGTCACCTGACGGAAAGCAATCAACGCCGCCCATAGTCATTTGCAACACCATAGGCATTTGTATTGCGTTGCCGGCCTTTAAGATACATGAATAAGCTTGTTTTTTTTAAGATTACATTATCGTATCAGTTTTAAAATACCGCCGAAAGCAATTGGTACCATGGAATAATGGTGCATGTAATGAAAGTACATAAATGAACCTGTAGAAATATGGCTAAAAATAATATTATAAATTATTCTAGAATAGTTAATGTTTTAAATAAAAATACAGGCGTCAGTTTGAGTCCAAATAATTAGCTGATAGCGACGAGTAACTACCGCGTGTCGCCTACAGTGCCAACTCCATTTGTAATTTAAGATATTTGATCGTTAGTTGTGTTAGCAACTATTTCGTTTAGAGCTTGTTACTTAGGTCGAAGCGCGTTACGACGTTATTTCGACACAGAAACTTAGATCTTGTTAATACTAGAATAGACTTTACTCATAGCAATCGGCAAAAACTATCGCCGATATAGAGTATTGCTACTATTTATATATTTGGATGAGTCAGAAGTTTTATTTTATTTTAGATAGATTTTATGTTATGAATGTATTTAGATTTAAAATATCCTTCAATACGCTAGTCTAGCGAGCTCCATCGCCCATAAAATTTTATGTAGAACTTCACCGTCGGTGAACGAGTCTGGAAGACCATATAATCAGTTCTATTAGCATACTAATCTCTTCTAGATTGTGCCGATTTAAGCACAAATCCTTGGCAACTGATCCAATACGTATAGTATTAAGTTTTTTGCCCGTATAATCTATTTTCAACAAGGCCTTATATTTTAACAATAAAATTATTTATTTGACTACATATACGTTTAATGAATATAATATTATACATTAAATAATAAAAAATAATAATAAAAAGGGCAAGAAGCTTAACTACTTATAAACCTAGTGCATTTTAGTAGTTTTTTACAACATCATACAAAGAAACGTGTTGACATGAATGCAAGAAGTAACAGCAAATACAAGGGAGAAGTGTGTCGTCCACAGCATCAATAGGGCGAGTAAAGTTTGTTTTCAACATACCTAACGTTTTATCAGCTCTATGCCAAGTTGAAATTATAGTATAGTGTAGGTAATTGGCCTTAAAGTTATTTATTGTAATTTTTAAAAAAAAATTAAAGTGTGGTAGATAATTAATAGAATTGTGAAAACAGAAATGTATTAGACAATTTAGACAAACATACATTAGCATTAGAAGGAGAAATTAGAATATGAAAGCAATACCGAAGTAATCTCAATTTGTAGTCTTTATCTGGCCATTGACAATTTGAATAGCTAAATTTCATAATAGACTAGAATTAGCGACGTAATTGTGGCGACGAATTCAATTTTGTAGGGTATATTAGACGCTTAAAACTGTGTCAATTTCGTCATATTCAAATTTGGAATATTTATAATCGCTTTCTTGTTTTCTATTTAGCAGGTAGATATGACAACTAGATAGTAAAATATTTTCTCTAATGTGATGGTGGTGCAATCTCGTTTTATAGTTGTAATTAGATAATAAAGACTTTAGGCTTAAGGATACTTTTTTAGAATAGTCATTGATCTTAAATTGTAATGCCTTAGGCAAAATAATGTTAAACAAACTGTTTTAATGTAATAAAATTAATTGCAATTAGACTAGGCAATATTAGTAAGAGTAATATTGTAAAAATCAACTTTTGTATAGAAATTTTGCCTTAGTTAATGTAGTGTTATTGGAAATATTCTACAGATAATATGTGGTTAGATTTATAATTTACAAAAGATTAGTGATTTGGTAGATAAAGAAATTATTTTTTGATTCATAAAATGTGTGTTTCCACAGATGTATTTAATATGTTTGTGGCGCTTTTTTAATGTGCTTTAAGTGTTACATTTCTTAACATTTCCCTGTCCATGACTGAACCATGAAATTACCATATTTCATTAACATGAATTCAAAATACAAAGAACACAATAAAAGTAAATCAATTCCTGAGGGATTCAGAGAGGACGCGTTCGTTCTTTGAATTACAAATCTGCGAGTGAAACGTACGTAGCGACCGGCAAGTGTTACCATAGAAACTCGATTAATTTGCAATTGAGATAACTCCCAGCGTTATAAGCGATTGCAATCCGCAAAGCGTATCATCTTCGGCTCGAGTTATTGATGGCACCTATTAAATATACGTTTTTGGTACAGCAATCCATATACAGAGCCGGGTCTCCCGTAAACGCTAAAATAAAACATTTTAATTCGCCAAGTGGGAAATAAAGTATTGGGATCTCGCAAGTGAAAGATGTAGCTGCTCAACTTTTGCGTACTGATGTGAACATTTTTCTGCCAAACTTTACTGATGACTTTTCGAACTAGTTTGCACAAAATCGATTTTTTTCTGTAAAAAGTTTTAGATATATTACATATTTTAGTGAGGATACATGAGTAATTGACATTCATTATTGTCAACAAACTCCTTACTTTCGTATATTTGTAAACAAATTAATAAAATACTAAAATACACTTTAAAAGTAAATCTCTATTATACATATATATATACATATACATATATATATATATATATATATATATATATATATATATATATATATATATATATATATATATATATATATATATATATATATATATATATATATATATATAATTAAAGTAAAATCGTAAACGAGACAGTGGATCGTAAATTTCGTAAAGTTGCATCTTTATTCATAGCAAAGAAAAAGATGATAGATATAAAAATAACTCGTAATATACTTGTCCGGGTTTCAAGAGCGGGTCTTACTGCGCTAGTACGCCCCGTGAATATTTTGCACGGCCGTCATCCTACTTCTCAAGAAGAATTATTAACTTTCCCCGAACTTCGCAATTATGAAAGTTCGAATAGCTCTCTCAAGACGGCTTCTGAATTTATAGATGAATGTGTGCTTCCCTTGCGAGTAGCGAGCGGGCCCACTAGGGGTGCGAATTATGTCCACCCGCATAAAAAGGTCATGGATTGATATAAACAACCTGATAAGGTTGGAAACGCAATTCGGTTACGTATAATATTTATTTATATTCCAATTTCATGAATTCCCCAATATGTTTTACAACTTACGTAGCATTCCGGAAACTAAAAATATTTCGTTAAAGGAAGAGATAAATTAAGTTGTATGATCAAACAAGTGAGTACTTGAAGAGAATACATATTACGAGAAGTCAACAACGATACAAACTAAATGTTCAAGTGAACCCGCTGTAGACTTACCATCCGAAACAGATATGACCGGTGTAGATAACAACAGAGTTACTTCTGACGATGTTAGTCCGTTAAGTGAATTAAGTCTTAAATTATTTGGGGTCAGAAACACGCCTCGAGCGCAAGTACAGTTGCTTCTGTTTGTGACTTTGTTCGATGTGATGCGAACCGTGAAATAGAATTGAGGCATTTAGCGTGTTTCAACACTTGATTGTTTACGTAAAAGGGTTTTGATTTGATGTGTTTATTTAGTCTTCACAAGATCAGCAATGATTGAAGTAAAAATTACATTCTTAGCTAAAGAAACAAAAGTATCATATCCTACTTCCTACTAATAGTATAAATGCGAAAGTTTGTGAGTATGGATGTATGTTGGTTATTCTGTCATGAAAAAACTACTGGACGGAATTGGATGAAACTTTACATTAATATAGGTTATACATTGGGATAACATATAGGCTACAATTTAATTAAGGAAGTTAAAAAGAAGGTAGCTTTAGCAAAAGCAAAAACAAAACTATATATGGAACATTCATCGTTAATTTTATAAAGTGATTGCACATTAAGACATAATAAAAAAAACAAACTATATACGATTACGGAGAAGTAGCGAGTAAGGGGATGAAGTTCTCTCGATAGATGTAACGATTGGTAGACGTGTCTGCGCCACTACTCAAATTCTTATTTATTACGATGACCCTCAAAAAGCCTCTCACATCGCAACGTAATGTTATTAAAGTGTGTCAGCATTTTAGTACTGGACGGTAAGCAGCGCGGGAGCGAGACGCACGAGACGGCTGCCCGCAACGCCATCTATCATTCATCCTCCATTACTTATATTGTACTTTTTTTGCAAAGTCACTCTCAGGCCGGTAATCACCTGGTGAGACCGCGGGCCTTCATTTTTCACACTAAATCATAACTCGCGCATCTGACAAAAATAAAATTTGTCATATAAGCCAATAGGGCTAATGGTGACACTATGAGCAAGCAAAAAACGAATATTAATCTCGGCTTCTTCAATTACCTTTACATTCAAGGTTTTCGTTTTAGAAAATATTTACAAATGTATAATTAATTTAGTGTCTCTAAAAAATATTTTTACTCATATTTTTGCACATTTGATGACATGATATAGACTTTAATTAGATTCACATATACTGTATTTTGAGAAACCAAAATAAGTATCGAAAAAGAAACAATATTTTTTTTTAATAAAAAGAGCATTATCCATAACAGCTTGATAACATTACAGCAGTTTTTTTTTCTCATTAGTTGTTAGCTTTAAACTTAATAGTAATTTAATATGTTTAAATGAAATAAAGAGGATCCACTGTCAATTAATTACAGCGTTGGAACAGTTCCTAAAACTAAAATTGAGAAGTGGTTATCTCGCTAGGAAATTTCTCAATATTAAGTAATTTAAAAAATAACGAAAAAGCAACTTTTTGACGTCAAATACAAAATAAGTTCAAGACATGACTAGCGCTATTTGTTATATACGGTTGAGACCGGGTTGATAAGCGAAGCGGTGTAGCAATCCACAAGCGGGAGGCGTCAAGCTGTTGCGACGTGCTGGGTATGCTAATGTTGCTCCCTATTCAATAAGCCGACCACCACGTGCCAGCGAAAACTCACGTCGGATAATTTACTGGTTATTTTGTAAAAGTTTTTTCGTCCTCTGTGATTTATACCCACGAAACTTCAAGCTCTCCTTTTCATTTGAATGCACGTGACGTATGTGATATTTTCTTTCTCTACAACATAATTCCAGTGTTCGCGGTCTTCATTTGTCAACGCAGCGTGTCTCCAATGAATAAATTATGCATACATTTACGCGATCCGACTTTACGTAAACCTTGACTATTGAGTCATGATAACTTCGATAGTTTTTTAAACGTTTGATCCCTCATTACACAGAAAATAAATCTATGGATATTCTATTCGTTGATTTTCATGTATATGATGGTTCAGTCATGGATAGTACGCTGTCACTAACGATTGTGCGCGTCTTGTGTCCATGGAGCGAATGCGAACCGTGTGTATGTTTGCAGTTGACCTGACCAACGGCCAACTCACACCGAACAACAATACACCGCTGCTCGCGCAAGCTCTCTCAGGTGAGGTCGCCTTTCCAGACCATCACTGTTCACAAATATTTCTTCATATAATACCAACAATGTCACATTACACATATCATAAAATTACGAATGTTTTTACAGCTTCAGCATTTTCCTTTGTATCGTTTCTAGTTTATATACTAAAATACAATCGATATGTATTTTAACAAAAAATTAATGTTGATGTTTTTTAAATTTCTTGATAATATAATTTACCTAAAATTTATTTAGTTTGCTGCCAGATAGACAATTTTAATGCCTTGATAACTTTCTTAAATAATGCATTTGTTTGGAATTGATATTAAACTTCAATAAGTTTAAAGTATGAGCACAGATTACAGTACTTTAACACCAAAAATTTAAATCAATTTTCGTTCAAACAATATGCATAAGTCGACGAGTTTATCTCATTTTAATTAAAAAATATTAGCACAGCAATGTGTATATTTCAAGAAGATAAATTTCTAAATCTGAAGACCAAACTGATTTCAACTCGTTGTAAAAGTCACACATTATTGCCTTTCGAATAAGCTGGAGCCTTAGGAACTTGTTTAATTAGTCAATGCTTTAAGAAACAGAATAAATTTAGCAAAAGAAGAAGACCGATTCCCTGAATTGTACCAGAAGTATTATAAACTAAAATGGAATTTGTAACGATTTATAAGTATTTGGTATTATGAGGAAGCAACAAATGGGTTGACAACTTATTTAATTGTCTTTAACTCAGTTATTCCCAAATAATTTTATGCATAACTGATATATGATTTCCGATATAAAAAATAATTAAGTGTAGGGTGTTATCCGATAGGTAAGTACTCGAGATCCAATGTTTTACCTCTTTGAAACTGTTTTAGATTTTAATAAGTTACTCTAAAATAACGCTGAATAATAAAGTTCCCATGTGACCACAAAACGTTTAGACTTCAGTTCTGGAGAACAACAAATTTGATTTACTAAACTTATTTTCGTAAATTTCCACAGTGATGAACAACTACCAGGCAGCGGCAGCTGGTTTTGGTCCACCTGCGTCACCACATGCGGCAGGTGGGCGGGCTGGTTTTCCAGCTGCTAGCTCGCCGGGGCCCGCGCTCGACGTCTATGGTTCCGCAGCCGACAGCGTCGGCTACGTTCAAGCAGCTAGCCCCCAGCCTTCCGGATTCCCTGCAATCGCCGTCAGCCGCGCGCCCCTCAATTACACCCCAGTAAGTTTCGTGAATAAGTGTTTATTTTATGCACCTGGGTCCATTAGATTACAACTGCTGTAATTCTTAAAATCAGGTTTGTAATCCAGATCTCTTAATAAATTAAACACCGTTACCATTTCGACGTAGTAACTATAATTGCATAACGAAATTCTTGTTCATTTCTTAATGTACCATTACACTTAAGAGGTGATACTTGATAATAATAAAAGCTATCTTGATCCTCTTGATGTTTCTAAGTAAACCGTGTATCTATATATCATGCTATATATCATGGTATACCACCTATGTATGTATATATACCTTATAAAACTTCATAATGAAAATAAAATAGGCTTTTCATTTACGGATTTCAACGATACAAATCTTGGAATGGATGTAAAACGTTAAAGGTTATTCTATTTTATGATGAATGGGACAAAGTTATTAACTTTCGATTCTAACTTTTTTCATTTATTACGTCATCTTCAAAAATGCTTATTTCAGTGAAAGTCAAATGAAGCTAATTCAGAAAATTGTCGTTGTTCGAGAACTTTCAACTGTCACGAAATTCAAATTAATGTTTGTTTTGTTTTTCTTGAGCTTTTGATTTTCAGGGTGCCGTGTTATAATTTATTTCGAATAATAGCAGAATATAAAAAATTTTTCCGGAGATTAAGTTTACAATAGCATGATTGGGTTAGCGCGTCAAGCGTAGTATGGAGGCGCTAAATCGACGGTGAGTGCTCGTGGGTTACTGCAGACGCAATTAGCGGGCGACGACACTAAAATTTTAGCGAGACGGTCCAATCTCATTAAGGAACCGATCTTCCCTGTCGCTCTTAAAGCATAATCACCATAAGTAAGGACGCAAGCGTAGCGTGGGAGATGCGATTATAAAATGTTCCGAAACACGAGTAAGGCCAACGTTGGCGCGGCAATCTAGGCGGTGCAATGCTTCAAGTAATGGCTTTTTAAACTGCGACCGCGCTCTATAACTGTTCCCCAGAAATGCCATCAGTCTTCATTGCTTGTCGACACTCACTAGAATCGCTGCCCCTAATAAGTCTCAGCTCCTGACTTCGTATCTTTGACATATTTTTTAGACTATCTCAAGATTCATTATTTTTTTTAAAATTTTCTTTATTACATATATTCTAAAGTCTTATACCTATCAATTTAAATTCTACATTAATTTTATCATTTATTGCTTGCTTCATATTAAAAGATTTTCGTAAACTGTACAAAATTATATCTAATTGTATTGTTTCCCTTTTTAATTTTCTATTTTTTTGCTTAAGACATGTTATTTAGTACATTTCAAAGCTATTCATATACATAACAAGGTGAATATTAAGCTAGTCGTAATCGGCGGCCGAAACAAATACGTCGCTAACGAGAGAATGAACGGTCGAACCATTCAGGTTGTCCAGACCGAAGCGGCGTGTGTGGTTCCCGGGTGTAAAACGGTCTTATTAGGTAACGGGAATGCCCCCGGGCAATAATCGTAAATCAAGGAGAACAAGCGGTGTAATTACCGTTGCCGAGCGGTCGCTCCCAGCTCTAACTCATCCACTCGTTGTTTTTATTTTGTTGGCCACGAAGCTCGCGTACCGCTCTATCGAAGACCAAACTTACTACCTTTAAATCTGCCCCCTGAGAGGTTAATGTTGTAGTGAACGCTCTATACTGTCGTTTAATTTTGACCTGCAAAAGTGTTCTCAAACCGGAGAGATTATCTAAAACTAAATGTAATGATATCTAAAACTAAATATATATAAAACTAAATAAAATAATATGTATATACATATTTCATTGTTTAATCATTTTATATTTATTTACCTATTATTCTTCATTTCAGGGACCCCTGATTCCTGCGGCTTTTACCAATGGTTATCATTGAAAGTGTCATAGCACAAATATATAACGTAAGTATCAAGAATTATAAATAGTCATTTGTAATATTGAGGCTTTTTTTAATGTTATGTAAAATACAGTCTCAAGTGTATTTAGGTTAGATATAGGTTTTATCTCTTCGAAAATAACGCACGTTGCTTGGTCGTCCCACAGATTTTTTTTTTTATGGAACCGATAAATAAATTTCGTCTAAAAAGCACGTTAGTAAACTACTAATCACCGAGGAAATGATAGTGATTTTTAGTGTGGAATGTCCAGTAGTAAAACTTAAGTGCGTTTTTAACGGATAAATTATTGTACGGCAAATTATATAATAGAAATAATTAATTTAAAAGACAAAAAATTATTTGACACAAGGAATTACATTTAATTTAAGAAACCTAACGAACAATTACGACATAGTTTATAAAAATGCAATATTTTTCACTTATAAAGAGAGCCACAATAAATAACATTATTCATTTTACATAGCACAGGTATATTGATTTTTTTTTATATCTTACAACACTGGCTGAGCAGTACGTTCCGTACCCCAATGCGTAATTTTATATGGCAGCGCCATCTAGCATATGTCCTGAAAACAATTACTTAAACAATATATAAATATTATCTTTGTATAATCGCATTTCACGTAGCGTAACTATGTGGACATAAGTTTACATATATATAGACATAAATCCACGCTTTCAGCATTTACCCCTTGTTGTTGTTGCCATTTATCGCTTGCTTACATATTACCGTTTGCATACAAATAAACAAAGCTCTGTCCAGGCAACAGCAACGCCACATTTGTTTTTTGGAGAATAAAATTGAGACTTTGGTGACATGATTTCTTCTCTTTATACAAGCGGCATGATGCAAGCATTCATATCAAGTGATGATACGTAGACAAATAGCTTAGATTACAAAAAAAATGACTCATTACTGTCAGCTTTCCTAGATCGCACCTAAGACGCATCACCTAATCCTATTTTTGGCTTCACGCATCCAGTTTCTACTACCTTGTGTAGATCGTCGTTCCACCCAGCCGAGGGATCATCAACTTTAACGGTTTTCGATTTTTCCATAGTTCCGATCAGCCCATTGTCACTTCAATTTGCTAACTCGGAGGATTATGCCGGTATACTTGATCCTCCAACGGAGTTTTTCATTCCGAATCATATCCACCAGAGAAATTCCGAACATAGCCAGACATATGTCTCAGACTATGACCTTGTGAAGTAAATGGGCTATGGATAGTACGCCTTTTTGCAAATAACATGTCAAATATCATTATCAAATTGTTCCAACCAGGTGGCGAGCGGCACGGCGACGCGTAGCGAGCATGTCGTGCGCTTTCTTTGCACGGCAGCGACGTGACCGTCAGATGGTTGCTGTACAACCTCAGCGCACGCGTCGCACCCGTCACCCACCTCGCTGCCAAGAACAGTCGCCGCGCAGCCGCCATGCAACCGCTGGGCAGCCGCCGCGCAGTCGCCCTGCAGTCTGCGCGGTTGCACGCCGCATCGGCGACGGTCGTCTAATCCGTCCGGCCAACGCGCGGACCGATCCGTCGACCGCGGCATCTCAATCTCACACCGTTCCCTTCCCTAACCGACTCCCACACCCTTCTCCCTCAATATATCTTCAGAGGATAGGAAAACAACTAACTCTATTGTAAATAACAATATTCTACTTTTTGTCGTGTGAACGAGAGATAGTATAATAATTAAACAGGTATTTTTTCAAATTATTCTCGCTTTCGACTGTACCGTAGATGTGTTGTCAATAATAATAAACTACAAAAAAAATACATTTCATAATTAAATAAATGCATCTAGAGGAGTTTATTGCAGGGAGGTATATCTTAATAAATATTTTATTATTCATAGTTAAAATACAGTGTAAGGTGTATCTTGCATGTTCGCTCGTGAAGCGCAAGATTTAATAATTTCATTAGTTAAATGGTTTATCGGTGCGTAGATTCACATCCGCCACCGAAATTTGATATTAAGGTTTTGATAGGATGCTTGTAATGACACTTTGAAATGTTCAGAATCTATGTAAGATTCAATTTTATTGGCAATAAGCTTGTAACACTCCCTCGTGTTCCGCGTGTATAGAGAGAGTTGAGTTCGTCGGTAGCGGTATAGGTTGGTGAAGCCGGTGCGGTGCGGTGCCGTATGCCGCTGCGACAGCGATGCGGCGGCGAAGCGGCGGCAATGCGACGCCGATGCGACGGCGATGCGACATCGTAGTGTCGGCGAAGCAATTGCTGGATCGGAGACAATAACGCGCCTCGTGTACGCTGCCCGCCCTTCGCTCGTCCACCAACACATATTTTATTCTATCTATTTTTAATATTAATGTCAAATATTAACATAATTACTATACTACTGATATTGCGCATATTTTATCTATTAATCTAATTATTTTTCGCCTAATTCGAATTGTATAAAATCACCTCTTTGAACAAGCTGTTCTGTTTCTGTAGTGAAACATTTTTCTCGATTACTTCCGTATAAGAATATGTTAGTATCGCGTATACATACTTTTTAATAATATGTATTATCATTTAAAATTTTATCCTAAGGATAATATGATAATATTTACAATTCATAAGGACATTTGGAAAGCTAAGTCGGAACATTTCAGAATATCTCTCATCGCGTTAAGATAATAATTCGTTTCTATCTTGTACCTTTGAATGTAGGTATTGTAATTATAATAAATAACAATTTTGTGCATTACGTAATTAATATTTCATTGTTTCTTACGATTGTATTTAACTTAATGTAAGACCACTGTTGAGAAAATTGCGTGACTCCATTTGAATCGCGGAGTCATACCGTACTTAGTCGTATTTAACTAAAGTTTTAATCAAAATATTAAATGTAAACAATAAAATTTTCGTACAGTGGAAGAAGATTATAGTTACACGAACAAACATTTCAATAAACTGAAGACAGGGATATTTAAAATCAGCCAAAAGCGCAGGTTCGAGATAATAGAGTAAAATATAAAGTCAATTCATTAATCATATTCGTTAGGTACTACTGTACTGTACTGTACTGGCGAGTGACACGTTGGAGACGACCACTATGTCTAGTCCACAGCAGTTAGGTAACGCTGTACGGCTGTACTTACCTACATACTTCGGTCACCGCCCGCTTACTACACACGTGCACTCAGTTGCAATCGTTCGTTGTTTACTATTATTATTACTCATTACCTACATCAATTAAACATTAATATTATAAATCTAGGTATTAAAATTTAGGTAATAATAATGAACAATCTTTTAAATACTATTATTATATAAATACGTTATAAATATAAATGTTTCCTGTTACAAAAAAAAATATTGAAAATGATACGAAATAAATCAATATTCTTTTTAAAGGTAATTTATTACTTATGAGTACGTAGTTAATTGAATAATGAAGAGTTGGACGGAGCGCGACCGTCGCCGGGCGGCGCGCTCGCTTCGCGTTTTTCTGTTCATTCGTGCCGAGAGATCGTTCGCTATACGTGTGACGTCACGTGTGCGGCGTGCGGCCGCGCTGCTACCCCATCGCGGCGCGCCGCTTCCCCTCCTCCCCCGAGCCCGCTCGTTTGTTCGCAGTCCAACTGCTGGCGCTCCGCCGCACACATCGCAAGAGACGCGACCGCGACTAAATTGTTAACGTTAGCTAGGAAATTGATAATGAAATCGTAAGGTGTGAGTGAGTCTATTGTAACGGACGGAAAATCGATATCATACCTAACAAATTAACGTAATTATTTGTTTTATATTTACGGTGTTATAGGTATTTAAGACATTTTTTCTTAGAATATTTACTTATTACGATGAAATGTTATAATTGTTAGGCCCAGGCTGGCGGCGGAGCGGCGCGCGCGCACCGCGCCGCCGTCGGCCTTCTCATGCACCCTCACATCCTCACTATAATTATATTTTCTTACAGACCTTTTTAAATTAAGACAAGCGTACACGGCTGCTTATCACCGTGCGAGTACGAGTACAAACATACACATACATTATATAGTGAGAGACGTTCGTTTCGCCTCGTTCGTGAGAAGCCATCGGTTCGCCGCGATTGCACCGAGACGATACATAATGACAATTACTATTGTATATAATAGTTAGCCGCATGTGTAAAAAGACGTTTTAGTCGGTACCATCTATTCGATATTATTAGACTCATTCGAGCTGCAATCAGAATTAGCTTGACGGAGATGTTAGTTTCATTGTTGTTGTTATAATTTAGTAATACAGTTTGTGAGTTTAATTCATTAGTGACACTTAGCTCAAACACACGGGTCAGATTACCCACTTCATTTCATTTGAGATTCCTATATATTTTAATTTTTTTAATTTGATTGTTCTTCTAAAATATGCACGAAACATTCTTTATTTCATGAAGTTTATTATTACGCATGTTTAACATGTAATAATTATATTTGAATGTTAATTAAACGTGAGGTCCGTGTGTCAGAGGTAGTCGTAGAAGCGCGACGTTGTTTCTCGCTTGTTCGTACACGCATTAGTTGGTTAATTTCAATCATCGTTTTAGAAGTTTGTTCTACATCAAAATATGAATACCTAAAAATAAGCGAGATCTCAAATTTATTTTAATTTTTTTTTAATCAACTCATCATATATCCATCAATAAATAAAATTAAAAAGATAATTTATTATATTTTGTATATTGACATTCTACGTTAATTTACACTCGATATACTTTATATTGTTATTAAATATAATGATTAATTTTAATCTAATAAAGTGACAGACTGGTAAAGTTCGTAGAGTCGCCGTGGCGGCTTTAGATCATGTAGCTTTGCATACTCGGCGATGGCCAACTCTAAATGATTCAAGGACCAAAGGTATACTTATTCGCGTAGAACCGGACGCGCATTGGCTCCACACGAACCGACCTCAACTGATCGGTTGTTATAATTGCAGCATCAGAGCGTGTCTGTGAGAATAGCGTTTGAGAATTTCGGCGGGCAGAGGTGGCGATGGCGTGCTAGCTTGCGCCACTGAGTTGTTTGCTTGAGGTGGCCAGGCGTAGCGTCGCGCCGCCGGCGCTCGCGCAACTCCCGCTCCCGGCGACCCCCCCGCCCCGCCCCGCCCCGCGCAACGCCGCCCGCTTGCTTTCGTTCTCGCGGTTACTTCTCGATTACGTGCTTCGCGTGCTGACTGATTTTCTATAGCAATAAAAATCAATTACCTAAGATTTTACATTAAAGTAAATTTGGATTTATATATACCTACGTTCGAATTTGGTGTCATGTACATTTAAAATATTAGTGAATGGAGATAACGATAGGCGAACGACCGCGACGCGCCCGTCGCGGTGTCGGCGCATTATTTTCGTCATTTCTTCGTGTATAATATGTTACATGAATCTGTATACAATATGGATAAAAATCGTAATGATGAATAAATTAGTTTTTACGGCATCTCTTTATTAAAATAATGGATAATATCAAACATTTTGTAAAAAAAGCGGTGGGTGTGCCCGCCGCCCCGATCCGTGCACCGCTGCACTCTAACTTATTGGAATATTACATTATTATAACGTACATAATACTATGAGATATTTAATCATACAGCCTTACGGGGCGCGCGTGTATGGCGATGTATGTATACACATTGTGCAATGTACATATACCTATTATAATACAATGATTTAAGACAAGGTTCACATCGTGCCGTGTGTATGTGGTAATAAATATAATATGGACATTGTTCAAACAATAACCAGTTGTTTCATTTACCGCTCCCTTACCTCACCCTTATATACCTAAGCAAATAAAATAATATTTACATAGGAAAAACCTTAGCAAAAAGGCAAATGAACATATTAATCACACTTAAAACCTTTCTTATATTTGTAATAATGTGGTTATCCTACCTGACTTAACTACCGCTACGTTACGCTACGTCTTTGAATAAATTTCACAAACTTCAACTGCATAAAATAAACAGATGTCCTTGTTTTAGTTTAAAAAAAAATAATAATATATAGTTTATCGTAAAAGCATATATATAGCCTTTTATTTTACAAAATATGGTTTTCATACAAATTTATATTCTTGCATAAAATTAAAAAAGTGCATAAAATTAATATCAATGTCGGAGTGGATGATGGTGGTGGTGGTGATGGACGTCCTCGCATCAATTGTTCGCTGATGAATTTTTATTTTGAAAGAAACAATTAAAAAAACTCCAAAGTAAAAAGTCGAAGGACAAACTTAAACTTTATCAATGTATGGTTTTTATGGTAAAAAGCTAAGCAATATTAACGACCTGATTGACTTAATGGGAAAGTTAACACCTTCGAACTCAATCATCGCGGGTTCGATTCCCGCATCGAAATAAATGTGTCTTACAGGTATTTTCTGTTAGTATTTCGAGTCTGGATACCCCCAAAATCCACATGGGATAAACGTAATTTGTTGAACGTACATTACTCCAGGAATGGCCAGGCCCGTTCTAAGCAAAGAAACATAAATGAGCTTTAGAAAAAAACTATATAAAAGTGCGTTATTATCGACATCACTGGAAGAAAATTCAGATGCACTGCCTTCAAGATACATTAGAAATATACAAATTATATTCAGAGAACCCAAAAATATATTTGTATTTAAAGCAAAAATTATAAGGATTTGAACCTAGAAATCATGTAGTGTAAAAACTAAGCCAATTAATATTTAAAGAAATACATATAAATGGTATAATTATCTGATATAGCTGAACGATTCTTCTCATTTATATACACGTGTGCCACTGTAGATTGGTTACATGTTTCATGAATATCATCATCAAAAAGAACCTGTAGCAGTCTACTTTTAAACACAAACCTCCCAATTTACTATGAATAGCTGGACAAGAGGATTGGGTAGACTCTAGAATCTTATATAGTTAACACTTTTGTCCACATCCGGCTCAATAATATTTATAGCTTTATTTTTAGTATGATTGTATCGCCGTCAGTGTGTTCTCAGTTTCTGATGTATCGTATATCAGAATAAACTCCTCATAAATCATATGTTTTTTTTAATTACACAAAAATATATGAAGTTTTAAAAACATATAAATCATGATAATTCTTAATGGATACTTGTTAAAGATTCAACAAATGATAAACTGAAATTGGTATGAACCAATTATCCTTGAATGAACTGCGCACCTATATAAAAACCAATTTGTAGAAGGAATTCAAAATATTGTAAGGCTATACGCCTCATAATTACTAAAAAGCCTTAACAGGATTGAGAACAAATTCAAATAATTTTATTTCTTCGACGCAAGGAATTATTTATTATAAGCCTGTAAGCTTCTAGCATTTTCTCGTAATATGTTTTTCGGAACAAAGAAACAAATATTCTTGTTTCTAACTCTTACTTGTTTCTTTCTCTACTAACTTTACAATGCAGTATTCAAACATAATGTTACTCATAAAATGCCATGGAAATCCAAAACAAAGCTATATCAACTAACATTAAAAGAATAAAATAACAAATTCGAGCAGAACTTCCCCTACAAGCATCATCTTCGACTAGAAATGCCGCTGCAATCAGAGACTTGAAAAAGAGACGGACAGAGACTTACGCATCTTCATCTTTTACTTTATAGAAAAATAAACATGATAGAAAACAAACGGCTTTTAAAGTCCCTTAAAGCATGGTTCGGGTGTTTCCGGGGGTAGCACAGGTACAGGCAGAGAAACAAATTTTAAAAACATGTTTTAAATGAATCGAATAAATAGGGATATGGACATAAATTAAAGGAAAATAATTGTTTCTTTTAATTGGTTTGTGTACAAAACATATATACTAAAATCATAATATGCCGAATAAAACATTAAGTTATATATTTATTAATATAATACATGATATTAAGGTAAATAATAATGTATGAAATTACATTAAGGAAATGACAATGCCTATGCCTGAACGTAGTGAAGTTTCTATTATCGATTTTTATATATAAAAATTGATAACAGAAACTTCATTAAGTCCATATTATTTATACTGTTCGTATATGAAGTAAACGTATAGACGTTTACTTCATATACGCAAAAAAAAAATTTACTTCATATAATGCAGAATAATGATCATGATAGATACTCATTGCAAATAGTGTTTTGCAATTGTTGTTATTCAATAGATCTCATCCCATAGGAGGTAAAATCGAATGCAGTGTTGAGTAATGTCTACAAAAAACGACTTTGAAAATTATTAATAATAAATAAATATTACCAACTTTGTTCGTATGTTAGTTACAATATTCTTATTATATTAGTGTTAATTACAAATTAAAAATTATTAAAAGCTACATATTTTTTTTATATATAATTTCTTTTGCCAGCTTGTCTATTTAGCCATATAGAGACGTACATATGTATCTAGTGTACTAGCCACTAAGTATTTTATTCTTTTAGTGCTGCATCGACAATAGTCTAGCAGTAAGGCACTTCTGTTCCTTATGATAGTATTATATACAATACATCGGTACGCAGAATAAACATTTCTGAAGAACTGCAATATCCTACCTATATATGAAAATTATTTCTTCAATAAATTTTTAATATCAAATTTGATTTGAACCAGGAACCTGAAATCAGAACTTAACCCATCGACTTTCACATTCACATTCGACAAGACAATTTCTGAAGCCCATATAAGCTCTATTGCTAGTCACGCGGCCTCTCCTTTTCTGGAGGAATAAATAGTATCACAGTACACTTGCCCAAGGCGAATTGGTGGGATATCCAGACTCAGAATAAATACCTGTAGGCCATACATACATTTATCCAGATACGAAAATTGAATTCGCGACCATTAACTCCGAAAGCAATAACTTTGCCAATCAGGTCGTTACTGTGTGTGCTCTCCTAGTACAACTATTTATAAAAGATATTCGTCTTTATTCGATTAAAAAAGGTGCAGCACTCCTGAAGTTAATTCCATTCGTCTGTCCAACGTGCGTCCTTTATTTAGGGTATATCACGTCCAAACACGCCAGTGAAAGTCACCTTTCACACATGACCATCTTATACGGAACGTGACCTTATTCCGTGAGAAAAGAGGCACTTTCCGACAATTTACCTTTTCTCAACTAAAGACGGATCCTCTTGGTTATTGTACTTGACGTGATTGGAAAAGAGATTGTTTTTGACATTAATCAACAAAAAGTGATATAGACAAATATGACTGAACACGGAAAAATATTATAATACACAAAATTATACTTAGCTTAGTCCTATGAGAAGATATGTAGGTATATATTACCATATGCAAATCCAAGTGAAGTCTAAGTTGAAATGGCTTAAAGAGAATGATCAAAAAAGCAGCTCTATTATCCACCGCACGAATTGTCAAAAAGGTTTCTTTCTTTAAATGCCTAAACCTTTCACAGCAAACAAATGACCAATATGCAAAAGCCGTGTGTTTTTGAATCACAGATATAAATAACATAATTTCCTAATATACGCACGTGGCTACTTATATATAAGAACTGGCTTTATTATAACAATAGGACGCGTCACTATATTTCTATCAGCTAAGAGCATATTAAGGACACTTATTTAACGATTTACTTGTTTTTATCATAGCTCCACTCTAGGGGACAGGGAAATGTCACGGATACAATCATAAAACACTCCAATAACAAGGAAAAAAGTTCAAACTAAGAATAAGTTGAATAAATAACTGTAGGACATCTTATTTTGATGTGGAAATCAAACGCACAGCCCTTGCCTTAGAAAGTGAATGTTTCGCCTCTGCACAATTTGAATTATCTGCGCCATTTGTACTCTTCTTCCTCTTCTAAGGGTGCCTCTCCGACTTGCAAAGGTTGGCAGCTAATTCAGCACAACTGTCCTCTTCCTTCGCGAGGTGCAACAATTCTGAAGCACTCGCTATCACGGTCCACTCCCTGATATTACGTAGCCAAAACTTTCTTTTTCGACCACCTTGTCTTTTGCCCGCGACTTTTCCCATCATGATCACTTGGGGCAAATTGTACCTGTCATATCTCATGATATGACCCAGGTAAGCAACTTTTCTACCTTTGACGGTCTGCATAAGTCATTGGCCACCCTTTGAGTTCAGCTAATAGCGAGCATCCGTCTATATGCCCATATTTCGAGTGCTTCTGAGGTCTTCTTTAAGCGTCCAAGCCTCACATCCATTTGTACTATTAAAAGGAATAATAAACACATTTTTCATTTACTCAACAATACTTAATTTAATTACTGTTAAGTAAAGTAAAATTATTTAAATATACTCGTATTATAACTTAGTCGAAAACTTAAACGAGTACTCTGATTTCTACTCAAGCTAATTCACAAAAGTTATGACAAACTAATTAAGATTGTTGGATTTACATTAAAACTTGGAATAAGGTGTCGAATATTTGTTAATTATATCTACAGAGTCCTTGTGTCTTTGTTCATCATAGGATGAGTTGCCTTAAAACTAAAGACAATAAGGTATTCATTACCATCAGCAAGCGGCAATACGCTGCAGAAAATAACCATCAAGACACGCTACCTAGAAGCCTGTGTTCAACAGTAGGATGTATAATATACTACATATATTAATTATTTCATTTTTAACTGGAGTTACAATTGATGGCACAGATTGTGGAGAAAAACTTTGCAATTTTCGTACAAAAAATAATGTAGATTTATATATGATGTACCTTAGCACTTTACACTTATACTTACTTAAACTTAACTTTATACTATTATACACTTATACTTACTGTTAAATAACGTAAAAATACTATGAATACATAGGGTCATAATAAATACCTGTAGGACATATAAATATGTAGGAATTGCACCGCGAGTTTTTTTACTTCAGAGTTTTGGTTCACTTTGTGAACACATCGCTCACCGCACCATTTGGATTACCAAATGCACCAACTTTTAAAATATTTTCAATCCGGATTGATGGATTATAGATTTTGGCTGGTATTTTTAAGTTATTATTTAGTTACATTTGCAACTAACTTACTCCACTGCCATTAGGCAAAGAAAAAAGGTAAACCAAACACTGGATAGAATACATATCCTAAATATCCTGCATATTGTATGCAGCTAACGGATTACTTGAAAATTTTCAACTTCTTTATTTGTACGTTATACACGTAAATTCTGCCTCTACTACGCTGCACCCAAATTATTTTATTACATCGAATAATTTGTTACATACGCGATAAATGTTTTGATCTCACTTCTGGGATTTCATAATGTTGTTATATATAAGATATGTGCTTCATAATAAAGTGTAAATTATTACAACTTTTAGTTTTTCTTCTTCTATTAGTGACATCTACGGGAAGCAAGATCATGAAGGCAATTGCTGTTTGAACGCTGTAATTTGGAACAACGATCGAGTATTCTTGTTGTACCAATGGCGTAAGGTCTTTTCATGACCTGGAATTGCATTAGTGTAAGAATATAGAGAGACTTATCTCGCCAAGTTACTTTAGTGACGTTGAGTTTTTTTTTTTTCATTTTTATAATCTTATGTTATTTATTATCAATTATATTGATTAATTGTGGAAGTGTATTAATCAATATAGTTTGATTAAGCCTAGAAATAAAGTAAAATGAAATAAAAGCGTGTATTGTGTTTCTTTAACTTGACCGTAAAAGTTCCTGTAGTTTTGGAAAAACAGCCACATTTTATCAAAACGTTTCTCGACAAGCTGAATTTACATTTCAAGATACTTATTTTATTTGACACTGGCATAATAGTTATAGCTATTTATCATCAACTCATCAAAGACAATACAGAGCAAAATTTAAAACTATAATTTTTTATTCATTGCATTGTCAATACAGTCGTATTTTACAGTACAATTTGGATATTTACCCCTGAATATTGACTAGGTCTTGTCGTAACCCCACGCTTGGCGGATGGATTGGCAATTGAAGAGAGGTTTTTATTATCAGGTAAACGGTTCTGCCTATCTGCTAATATTTGCTCCCATAATCGTGTCATGTGACACCCACAGGAAGTAACGGTGAGGTCCTAATCCATTCCAATGGCTATACAGCGAATGGTTAGAATTCTTACAAACTCTTTTAAAATTTATATCATATTTAGCGTCTAAATGATCAAATAATGTTTTAATGAGATTCAAGCCTGCATTTTAATAAATTAAAAACTCCACGCAAATTCCCAATCAGAAAAAGTAAACACTTTTAATTTCATTAAACGCCGGTTACAACGTGTGCGGTTTATACACCCACATCTGATGTTGCGATATTATTTTTATTAAACGTTATTTTCGTTACTAAACTCGGCCGTGTATATTTTTTATTTCGCGTCAGTTTATGCTTGACATATTGTCAGCATACGACAGTCCTCTGTTTCACATGAGCCTTTTTCAATGCATGCTATATAGCCTGACCTTCGATTAAATATATATATTGCGTCTTTAAATGCCACTCTCGCAGATTGTCGATTCATCAAGGCGGAGGGCGATCCATTACCTATACATGCGTGTTTATGCGGTCTCCGCTCCAGCATTCTTCTACTCCAATAGTTATCATTTCTCCCATTCCGACCACAGCCACTTCATTGAACAAACTCGAATGCACTGGCACAATTCTTTTTAATATTAAACTGTATTATCACTCACTGACTGACATCAAAATTAGAGAAACGGCAATAGGTAAGTAGGTAAGGTAGGGGGGTAAGTTTGTTCGGAGAAATTGTTCGAAATTTGATATAATTTTTATATTGATATAAAAAACCTTGAAAATCTGAACCTGGTAAAACGTTGCTCAATGGCCCGCCTGAACTGCAATACGTACCGGGGTCGCTCTCCAATAAAAAATGGTGAGAAGTGGAGGGGAGAAATTTGGCAGAAGCCCGAAACGCTCGCGTATATTTTAGGGGCCGCCACAGGCGGACCCCGAAAAAATAGTCTTAAGATATATAAAGAAATATAAATTAGGTGCTTAGATATACGCTATAGCAACTCTCAAAAAGTCCTTTTGAAAAGTATTATCTATTATTGTATTTTTGTCAGTTTAAAAAAGACATTTCAATCATTCATTGCTACACTGTTTGTCAATGACTATTTTATAGTATACAGGTTCTTCGAGCCAGAGAAATTATTGTAAAATAAACTTGTTATTATCTGTTTACAATTAAAAATAAATGATGCCGGAATTACGTATGATTATTTTATTTTTCATAGATATACAAGTGAAAACGATGAAAGAAAAAAGGAAATGGACAAATATAATCTAATAAACCGCACACTTTGTTATTATAGACAAACCAAAATATAGGAAAAGACTTCACTTATTCATACTAGTTCGCAAGAGCTTGAAGCGTTCAAGTGGATTAACGAACTTCCTCGCAATCTTTGTTAAACGAACTTAAAACTCCGACATAAGTCTTAAGAATTAATAAAACCAATATTTATTCCACAAAATTCAGTTTATTTATTGATGCCAATACTCTAACAATGTTTAAGACTTTTGTATAATAGGTTGGGGAAAAAGTTTCTTCGCATTTATATGAAATGTCAAGAATTTTTTTTTAAGTTTATTTGCATTTAATTATAATAAATATATGTACCATTTATAATAAATATATGTGCAATGACATTGTGCTGTTTTGTAGGTAGTGTCATGATACCGTTGCTGTAAAAACTTTGTGAATTCTGATAAAAAAAAACGCGACAAGTATTATAGTTTTGACACTCCTATCTTGATGTTAATCTGACACTGTCTAAAGAGTTCTGCAGAGACGGTTAGGACTGGCTGGCAGAAACTGGATGCGTGAAGCCGAAGATCGGGCTAGGTGGCGCTTCATAGGGGAGGCCTATATTCAACAGTCGACTGTCACAGGCTGTTGATTGAAGGTCAAGACTATATGGCGGGTGCATTAACACCTCCCAGTCAAATTCTTTTCATTTTTGCTGTGGTTAAAGATGTGTGTGGTCTAACGTTATCGTGATAAAAGACCACACCCGATTCTATTGATCAGTTCTGGCCCCTTTCTCTCTATTTCTTGCTTTAATCTCATCAGTTGTTGGAAGTAGAGATCGGAATCGATTGTTCTGCCCAGCGATAAAGGTTCATAATGAATAACGCCCTTCCAATTCCACCATACGCATTACCTTACTGCAAGTTAAACTTGGTTTTGCCACAGTCTGTGGAGCCTGGCGGACCTTTGACCGCGACAATTTTTCATACGTTCTTATCGTACGTGATCTACTTTTCATCAATCTTTTTAAAAACCGTTCGGTTTAATTACGTTTCAATAAATAATCACAAATGAGTACACGATTCCTTACATTTCTTTCAGTGAGCCCGTGCGGCACCCAAATATCGAGCTTTTTTGTATACCCAGCTTTTTTCAAATGGATCACAACTGTTTTATAGTCAATTTTCAGTTCTTCAGCTACGTCACAACTACTGATATGCTGATCTTGCCCCATTTCTTCAGAAATGGCGTCCATTTTATCCGTAACAGGGCGACCAGAGCGAGATGCATTTTTAACATCAAAATTCTCGGATTGAAAATACTTAAACCAATTTTGTACTACTCGTACTGACAATGCATGGTCCATAAACGTCCCAATTTTTTTTTTCCGCCATGCGTTCAATTTTTTCCCTTTTAAAAAGACATGTTAACAGAAAAAAAAATCAAATCAAAATAGCTGGAAACAACATTTAACTAATTTGTTCATTTTTTAAAAAATAACTTTTATAATGGCATCAATACCAGCCAGTTCCATGAGTACAGCCAAATAAAATAATTTTATTGCAAGTTTATACATATGTGAAAAGATTTTTTCGTCGACCTAATTAAAAAAATATTTGAGAAATAAAAAAATTACCTACAGTATTGATGCTAGCATATAAGCGTAGTATATTTCAATTAGTTTTCTTACATATATATTCAGTTTTTAAGTTATTTTTAAAGTGATATAAAACTTATTAAAAAGGACTTTATGGATTGTCTTATCAAATTAGTTATACACTATAAATAAGGAGTAAAGGAGTTCTATAATATTCAACAATATATAACAAATATGTTATATTTTACATTAAATAAACTTAAAAGATTTTAGCGATATAAATATTTAAATCATTAAATTAACATTTCTTACACACCCCTCGAATGCAATATAGTTGAAATTTAATGCCCATTACAAATATTTGTAATTATTTTTTTCTATTTACTTCATACGCCTAAGTAAAGTGGAAAAAAGAAATAAAAGTACGTTTAAATATTTATGTTAGAATCAGAGGTACGTAATGAAACATATGGGTCAATGCATGAATTTACTTCCAACGTAAACGGGGTTTCGCCACCGGCTGCCGACGGGGACAGATTTGGTGGCGCTTACCGGCCATATTGAGACTGGCCAGGTTAAAACTGATGAGATCGTTATGTTAGAGCGAAATTGCACACGTCAGTTACACACACGTGTAAATTTAACTGGAAATAATTGTATGTTCTGAGCAAAAATTCAGTTTTATAATTTAACTTTTTTATTTCACTAATGAATTTAATCCATTAAAATTATTAATGTAGATCAAGAGGGATATTTAATTTTAAAGGCGTTAGGTTAACTTACTGTTCTATGAAAAGTGCACACCATAAATACAACCGTAGCGTTTCACTGTTGTACATTAACCTAATTTTTCCCATCTCAATTATTACATATAAAACCATCCGTGTAATCACATATAAAAACCAACTGTATTTATTAAAAACAACTTTAATAAATATAGTTTTATGATTCTCAACATACAATTGAGACACGCCACATCCTACCGTGGATGTTGTCCAAGGCGACCATGGGTACAAATACGAGTAGATAGAGAGGGCAATAGCATCTACCCCACGTTGATATTTCTGTAAAACGCCTATAGGCCTTTTGAAGGAATTCTAAGTCCAGCAATAGACATACGAGTTGTTTCATAACGTTTGGAGAATTCAATCATAATTATGACGACGGACAGACAAATTGACAGAACGTGACCACAGAGCTAACCTTCTCACTATAGTTAGTTACAGAGTACTTGCCGTAGCGATAACTGTGATAATGGGATCTCTAACTAAAAACAAATTAAATTATTAAATAAATTACGATATTATATACTTAAATATATATAAAAAGTATGAGTAACTGTAAAATAGATGTGTTTTTTTATGGGATAGAAAGGCAAACGAGCAGGCGTGTAACCCGATGGAAAGCAATCAACGCTGTCCATAGACAACGCAGTGCTATGGCACTGCTATGTCTATAGGCATGGCAAAAGCGTTGCCGGTTTAAGGAAAGCACCTGTTTTTTGAAGGTTCCAATAACGCTTCGAAAACACCGCTGGAGGTAGCTGGTTCCACAGGATTGTAGTGCGTGGAAAGAAGTTTCTAGAGAAACGCACCCTACTTGATGAACACATATCCAGATGCTGGGAATGAAACTTAAAATAATATAATAATAATTATATTATTTTGAAAAAAAATGTAAATATTTTCTTTGGCCATGGGTACTATAGCATGGCTCACGGGACACCTATGTTATTATTATACGACTTAGAATAAGACATTCATACTAAAGACGTAGCTTATTCTATGCTATTTATGTAACACGTCTCCAGTTATTTATTTCCAACATCGCAGCTATTGCCACCCGTTACGGACGTGTGTTTATTTGACTTGCCTTGTGTATTATCACTTAATATGAAATATTTAAATAAAAATCCAAATCCAATTAAATCGTGAGAAACGATTGACCCGGCTAGTAATTAATTTATCCAGTCGCATATTTTATGTTACTTTGTCTAATATTATACGACAAAAATATTTGTAAATCACATTATTTAAAAACAGTAATAAAGGACTATTAATGCCTTAGTTCGCAAACTACAGCCCATAAATGTACTTTACATAGGACACAGGTGTTCCCTCGTAATTGAAGGGTCTAAGAGGAAGATCCCTTCGGTGCTTTGCTGCGGTTTGTAACAATATTTATTACATTATGACATCACGTAAAATCAGAAATATTAGATACATATGTCACTACATCTATAAAAGTCCACTGCTGAAAATTGGCCTCTTCTATATTAATGATTGTTTCCTTTGTAGAGTGTAATGTCCTGTTACAATAAAGGTAAATTGAAGGAATTTTTTATGTATAGTATAAGAAACGCCAAGTTTCTTATACTAAACATAAAAAAACGACACTACATTTAAATGCACGTAGAGTTGATAGTCGTTATGGCACTCATTATACTGGCCATAATACGAGAGTCGTTTAGGCGCTATCTTTGCAATAAAATATTATTTTAGCTGAATGTTCAAGTATTTAGTATATAGACAAAGTGTTACGTACTAACTACATTCACGATGAAGTTTGATAAGATAATTCAAAACTTTATCAAATTGGATAAATATGATTCAATATTATTCTTATCTGTTTCAAACGCGTAGCTCAAGATAGTACGCGGTTGCGGAGCACTGTGGACGCCCTCTGGACCACATAGAGAACATAGGAAAATAAGTCAATTTTTGTCATCTATTTCGATACGGTGAAATAATCTGAGAAATTCCTGGTTTTAGGAAATACTTGTCCAATGTTTGCCTTAATTGTGTGCATATTTTTGAGTCACGCACTATCTATGCAATTTCATGATAAATGAAACAAAATGAACTTACTCAAATTACATCGAGGAACCTAAAAATAATGAACTTTTTGACACTGTGAGTGGAAAATCACTTTTCAGCAGTTACGGGTATAGTTTTATATATTCGTTTTAATTACAATTTATTTCTTAACTCTTATACGAGGTTTTTGTGTATATACGAGATCTTCCCTCGTCTTTTATTTCATAATTCTTATAAAAGTAATGCGTGGAAAGTCTACCTAGCATAGCAACAACGGCGAAGGCTCGCAAAATGAACCAGGTGTAAATAGTAAACTGCTAGTGACTGCTGGTAAAGAGAAACATGAACCTTATGATTTTCCCCAATTTTAATAAGACACTAAATACTACATACAAAACCAAAATACATGAATCAAAAATAAATTTCCTTATAAAAAGAATATATGTGGTTCCCGCCATAAACCAAGGCCACTTTATACCTCCATTATTTACAGTGGGTGTCATATTAGGTAAGTATGGAAACAAAAATCGAGTAGTAAAATTGAATTTGGAATTACCAATCCGCCCACCTAGCGTAGTAATTTCGGTAACCCACCTCATTTGTAACGGACACTTACGTCCAGCAATGAAAGAAATAATTATAAATACTCGTTATCTTTTTCGACCACATATAACGTATTAAGTTCTATTTGAAAAACAATGTATCCATATCAAATTTCGTTAACAGCTTTCAGTTTTAACAATAAACACTTATTTCGTTTAAGAATGTGTCTGAGTATACATTGCGAAGAAAACTTTTAACAACTTTAGTTCGCAATCAAGCTCGCACCACGTCCGGGCGCGTAATGAATAGTTCAACTAATTATATGTTACAAAGCAGCCAACTTGTTCAAGATATCAATTTATTCGCAAACTCGCACCTCATTAGCGTCTACTTCTATTATACACGATGGTTAGCTTATAGCAACTAGTATACCGCGTTACTTCTTTATAATTCAATTAGTATACGCGTTATTCTCGTCGCCCATACCTCAGAGCCTGAAGACGAAAGTCTTCGACCAGTGTGTCCTACCCGTACTCTCTTACGGCGCCAAAAAGTGGACGCTGACATTCCGTCTGCTTCATAAGCTCAGAGTCGCTCAGAGAGCTATGGAGAGTACTATACTCGGAGTTTCTCTGGTAGATATATTTCGGAATGAACAAATCCGCCAGAAAACTAAAGTCACCGACATAGCCTTTCGAAATAGCAAACTAAAGTGGCAATGGACTGGTCACGTTTGTCGGAGATCCGACAATCGTTGGAGCAAACGAGTGCTGGAGTGGGAACCGCGTCTCGGTAAACATAGTGTGGGACGCCCCCCGGCTAGATGGTGCGACGATCTTCGCAGGGCGGTTGGCAAAAACTGGATGCGTGTAGCCGAAGATCGGGCTAGGTGGCGCTCCATGGGGGAGGCCTATGTCTAGCAGTGGACTGCCGCAGGCTGTTGATGATAATGATGATGATGATACCGCGTTATACATGAGAAAGGATCACGACAGTACATCTTTTAAAGGAATATGACTTAAGATAGGCATTCGAATAAGTTCAGGTTTTAAAATTACAACAAAAAATTATTTAATTTCTCTAACGACCTACAATCTTCGTCGCTAATGAATATCTGCGGCTGGATTAACAAAGATTAATTAGGAGGGACAGAAGGAAGTAATAGAAAGAGAAAAGAGTTGGAAGTATATATACATCTACTTAATATAAACATTATACGACGACATAGCTTTGGCGTAAGAACAGTGATCAATGTGTGAAATACTAAAACAGGTGTTGATGTTGCCAATAACCCAATCCCGATCTTTAATGGGAATGGCTGATTTTTTTGCAATATCAATCTACAAGTACCTTTTGTTTTTTATATAGCTCTTATTGGTTTCAACATTGATAAATATACTTTATCCATTTCCATCCACATGAATTGAAAAACTTTTCAATAATTTGTTATTATCTCTCTCTTTGTAGCGGTGAGCTTGAAAATCGGGCTAGGTGGGGCGTCAGAAGAGACTTACATATAGGACTTGACTGCTGCAGGTTGTTGTTGATGATGATATTACGAACACTGAAATTTGAATTTTACTTCCCTTCAGAATCCCCATTTCAAGTCTCAGCAGAACTGTAGCGTTGTGTTAATAAAATAAAATCCTACTAATATTATAAATGCGAAAGTTTGTGAGTATGAATGTATGTTTGTTACTCTTTCACGAAAAAACCACTGGACGGATTTGGATGAAACTTTACAGTAATATAGGTTAACATCGAAATAACATATAAGCTACAATTTGTAATGATTTTATGTAATTTTGGTCGCAATATAACGATACATGTCAATTAAGTCGGAAAAACGTCTGGCCTCTGAGAGCTATCTTGGCGTACGCTACTTATACCATTGGTCTGTCACGAAACTTAATGTGGCAGACCAAATTCCACGCAAGCGAAGCCGCGGGCAAAAGCCAGTAATACATAAAACTAGAAAAATATATGAACATTCTAACAAAACTACGTTAGACGTTTATCAAACTTTAACTTAAATTATCTCAGACTGTCGAGGTCAATTTACACGCAGTAGCAAAGAGAATATCAGGTAGTTTATTTTCTTAAAGTTTGTGTGGTGTGTCACAATTTTCCATAACTTTGTTATTTATGACAATCAACGTAGACAGTTTTGAACCTTATAACCAAAAGTATATTTTTACTATTTTTTTAATGATAAATTGAAAATAAATAAAATAAAAAGAGGGTGTAAAAAAATACAACCGCACTCATCTAAATTTCCTTGACTACAGAATTTTAGTGACCGGCATTTTGTTAGCACATTCTAGCATTATAAATTATTAGACTGGACACTTGTAGCTGAAGATCGCGCTAGGGATCATACTTTGGGGGAGGTCTAGTCTGTTAAGGAGTAGTGGATGAAAAAATGATGATAGTGATGGTGATTGTGTTTCATATCACCACCACCACCATCATTATCAATGTTTAAGTGCCTATATTTTAATAAATGGTTATTTAATATACAGTCACTACAAAATTAAAATTATATTTCATAGTATGCATATTGTGGAAATAAAATCAAATGCAAGTGTACAGAACGGACAGCTAAAGCGATTAGTTTGTGGACATAACATGCCAATTAAGAGGAGATAACACTTTGATGTAGATATAGGAGATTAAGGTATATTGATAACTGTATTTGTACTGTGCTTCTACATAAATTAACATTAATGATATGCAAATAATGAAACTAAGTAGCACTTTATTAAATTTTTCCTTCCTCTAACAATATGATATAATGGGTGATAAAAATAATCAATTTTACTCAAAATTCTATAGGTACTTGATTCTAATTTTATTCATCATTACGTCTTTTATTTATTGTATACTTTACTACTTACAAGCCGCCCACCACACCATATATTTATATAGCTTAAATGTAAGTTGCATCTAAATATTTTCGAATTTCTTATAAACTTAGTATTCAATCAATCAACAGCCTGCGGCAGTCCACAGCTGAACATAGGCCTTCCCCAAAAAGCGCCACCTAGCCCGTTCTTCGTCTTCATGCATCCAGTTTCTGCCAGCTTCATCTGCTCCAACGATTGTTGGATCTTTGACAGATATATATTATTTGTCAAAGATCTATACGTCTTAGTAGATAAGACGTCTCTTAAAAATATTATTTATCTTTTAATTAATTTTAGGATAATTTAAGCAAATGTGCGCAAATGTGCAAAAGTCTTCATTTTATTAATATAAGAACAAAATGGGCTGGCTGGGCTCTGGCGATTGAGAAACGTCGGAATAATTAAGTATCTTAAAACCAAAGAAGCCAAACAAAAAGAAATCATAGAAGCCAGTGATGGACAGCGTCGTTGCTGATAGGGGATGCCTGACTTTAATTCAAATCCAATCCGCTTACCTTTCGTGGTGAATATAAGTAAATTATTCAACTGATTCAAATTTAGGTTAGGTCCAGCAGTGGACTGATTTAAGTATTTTAAATTTAGGACAAGTCGATCGAGAGCGGTTTTTAAAATTTGTGTAGCATCCAAAAATGTCGTAATGGTTGTGGAAGATATCGTAGTAGTGGGAACAAACAAAGCTTTTGAAGTTAAGTGTCGGAGTACTTAGAGGGTAACTCTTGAAAACAAAGATCTAAAAGGTAATGTGATGAGGATCGAATATATAACATACGTAAATACTCAGTTCCTTCCTCGGAAACTATGGACGTAATATAAACTAACGACTTCTGACGCGGTGAATATGGCTGTCAAAGCGCATAAAAATTGAATATGTGACATGTTTGTTGAAGTCCACTAAAAAAAATAAATAGTTTAAAACAGATTTTGCAATTAATTTTCATCTTGGTACACTTTCGTTGCTTCATCCACACTCATCACTCTCTTCATACAAGCTCGCCAGTTGAGTTAGACCTGAGCTTTCATAAGTTCAGCAATTTGGTGAAAGTATGTTCTCCTCGGTCTTTCTCTACCGACCATTCCATCTTTATAAGTCGTCTTCCATCCTTTCATTCCTTCTTTAACATTTTTCAATCACTCAATTCTTTGAGCTCTCTCAGAACTCAAAATTGTTTTTTCTTATTTTAACATAAACTAAAAAATAGCCAACAGCTAATTTAACTAACATATCAATTTAAAGAACGGTTAAAGTCACCGACCTAGTCTTCGGAGTTAACAAACAAAGATAACAAAAAACAAAACAATTTGCTGGTCATGTTTGTCTGAGAACCGACAACCGCTGGAGCCTCTGTGCTGGAGTAAACACTGCGTCTTGGCAAATGTGGTATGTCTGGGCAAACTGGATGCGTGAAGCTGAAGTTAGGTGGGGCATCTTGGAATGCCTTACATCCAACAGTGGCCTAACGTGGGCTGTTGATAACTGAAGGATATATTATATTATCCGATAAAATCTATAATAAGGATATGATAATAAGGATATGATATGATTTTATCGGACATCAATTTGTACAACATTTGTTTTTTACACATTAACAGAAAAAGTCAAATTCTTTATAGCATACTTAAGGTATGATATTATAGAATGAAATATATATTCAAACCTAATAAAGGTTAATACAAAGTCATGGCCGCTGACAAAACAATAAAAAGAAACGTCCATTTTATGTCTCATTTGAAATGAACACTGAAATATGTTGAAAATTTTAACACGAACATGAATACATTAATATCATACCGCGGTCGTGTTATGATGTTTTTATTAGTAGACGTAACAATCATTTTGGACCTAATGTAATGCAGATGTTATATCGTGTAATGAAGATATGCCGATGAAAAAGTGAAAAGTTTTGGTTATATAATTTTTGATTGTAAAAAAGTTAAAAAAAAGTAAATACTGTAAATATGGAGAAACTTGTTCGTACATTTCACGTGAAACTAATTATTTGTTTTGTAGAGCTTACATATGTCCCACTGTTGAGCATGGACCGACCCTCTGGAGGAATGTACATTAATTCACCAAATATAGCGGAACACCAGACTTGGAATACATACGTTTTGGCCACACAAAGAAATATTTATGCCTGTAAGAGAATTGCACCCACCATAGTTAAGTCCAAAAATGGTGAATTCACCACAGAGCTAATTCTCGAATTTAGGAGTGACTCAAGATTACGAAGCAGCTTTCTTCGTTTACTAAGAGTGGTTGTTGTATGCTTACGATTACAAAATAATGCCAGCTCATTTCGTTCCGTCAGTGTTGCACGCGATGACTATGGGAGCAAATTCTAGTACGTAGAGATAGAGTAGAAGAGTAGAAGGGTGAGGGTGCCAAACATGCGGATTACGGCAAATTTTGATGCAACCCAATGTCCTCTAAATTGTGGACAGGTCACATGAAAAAAAGAGGGAAAGAAAAATGGACGACAACCATTACAGAATGGTAGCCAAGAACAGAAGAGATAGGCAGTAAAAAAGATGGGATGATGAACGAAGATTGGCCACAAATAACAAACGACTAAAAGAAGTAGAAAACCCTATAGGAGACTTTTTTCGAGAGACAAACTACTGAAAACACCCTAAGCTGTACTTCTACTTCACTAGTATGTTAATAAAAAACTATATATATTTAGTTTTACATAGTTTAGTTTAGTTAAATAGAAGTCAAAATAAAAAAATAATTATATAAGGTTATTTATACATTATATGTACATAGTAATTATTATAGGTTTAAGTACTGTAAAAATAGTAATAGTAAATAGTAGCAGTCGATAGACGCATTTAATTCATATCATTCCACTTATACGTCTTAATATAACAATATTGTGTAATACGCCACGACAATTAAACAGTATAACTAACAATAATATTTACAAGATTAAGAAAATAAAACATAACGTCATTAATGTTAGCTGGCAGGAAAGGTCAAGGCTTGCTTTATTTTATTACTGTCCTGCAATGGACTGTTATAGCTTTATTAATAATGTAAAATATTAATAATGATGATCTGACTTCCGCATCACGCAGATATTCTTCGAGTTAGTAGTAATTTCTTAAAGTATTCTGATAAAATCAAATGTAAATACATCTGTCTTTTTCTGTAAAAGTAATGTTAAAGATTTTTTATGTGTGTGCAATTGGGTTATTGGCCTAAGGGCCTTTACAAGTTCGTCGGAAAGAAACTTTTTCGTCCGAAGGAGTCAGTATTAAAGAATCGAAGCACTTTGCACAACTTATCCGTGTAATGGATGCAAAAAAGGCTAGTCGTTTTTTAAAGAAAATATTAATGTATATCTAGATCTAAACATTGGAATTTCCCAAGCTAATAGATTTCATTCTACCTATTAGCGAGACAAGACTGTTTCATCCAATTCACGATAATCTTCTTACTCTATATTGCATGGTTTCAACGGATTATCTATTTGGAACGGGATGTTATTGCAGTTACAACTGGACCACGGTCGCTTGTGAGATAATCTTTAGATAACAATGAAGTTGGATTAGAGTGATAAAAATAAAGTTCAGAAAATTAATTTTTCTCATATATTTTAAATTATTTATTATCTGTTTCACTGTTAAATATAGACCTACCCCAAGATGTACCGCTTAGCTCGATCTTCGGCTACACTCATCCAGAATCTGCTAACGCCCTGCGCTAATCATCAATCTAGTCGAAGGGCCAAGGACCCATATCACGTTTACCAAGATGGAGTTGCCACTTCAGCACTAGTCTACTTCAATTGTTAATTCTTCGACAGTTATGACCATTCAGATTGCTATAATTTTTTAAACGAACTTTGGTTTTTTCAAATTCAATTCAAGTTTTAGAAGAGCTAGGGCTTTTTCAACAGATTTGTTCGTTTCGAATCAGAGCCAGCCACCAGAGAAAATGTGACCCTCTTTACAGCTCTCTGAGCGATTTTGATCTTGTGGAGCAGACCTTCTGTCGATGTTTCGGCAACGTAAGGAACTATACGCAAGATACACTTGTCGAAGATGTGGTTCTCCAAGTATTACTGTTGTTTTAAAATAATTTGACATTCATTTATAGTATTTTCATTTTATATGTTTAAAATGAATATATCAAATGGCTCACAACTTTATATCGCAATGAAAATATAAAACGATAAAATAAACATTCGCAAAACAAAATTATTCTTGCGAGTCTGCCTTGCGGCAAGAACTTGTTTAAATGTGTTAAACAATTATTTTCGCAGATACGGGATTGATATGGATGCTCATTGTCTGTTTCTCGCGGTAAATACATTAAATTTATTTTTGAGTCCATTAATTTCGTGTCATGGACGTTGTAATTGTTATTATTAAAACTACAACTGTCCGAATCCACATATTTAATAGTGGAAAGAGAGATAATTACTTTATTATACACATACATAACATTACGAACATAATTAACTAGATAAACCGATCTTATTAACTACCATCAAATTTTGAATTTTTGTATCATATTTATTAGTTATAGACTTTTACTTATCCAAGAAAATTATTTTTTTTAATGGTACAAGTAATTTAACGAATACGATGACACTACTATACTATCATCTTGGCTTTTGATGGGGTCCTATAGAATATGTTCCCAATCAGCCGAGATCTAACGTTTAAGCTCCCTGATGTTTTGTGGGGGTGGTTGGACAGATCGTACTCGCCTTTTTAGGAGATCTCAGACATGCTCATTTAGGTTCAGGTGGGGGCTCCGCGCTGGTTAGTCCAAACGACAAATAGCGACCAGGCATACGTCCCCACAACAATGGGCCCGAGCATTATCATCTATATAAATGGCATCTTCATCAATTACAGTCAGTACGGGTTGTGCATGTTGACAAAGGATTCCTTTATATACCTTTGCGCATTTAGTGAGCCATTTCCAATGAATACTATCTCGGTACGATAGCTGGAAGTTACCCGTGGAAGTTAGCCCGCCCAAAAAATAACAGATCCTCCAACATACGGGGTATGTATACTTAAAATATTTTTGTTTCAATTACAGTTTTAAAGTATCTCCAATCGCTATCGCCTAGATGATTTAAATTTTGTTATGAAGATTTGCGAATCTTTGTTATTAAATTTTGTCAATAGGATACCGTACTGCTATTAAATTTTGTAATTATTATATTCTATATATTGTTATGACTCGCTTAACAATATCCACAAAATATCTTATAACAAAAAGTATTATGTGCTAATATCATGTAAACCAAAACCAATAACAAAACTACATAAACAACAGCTTTTTTATTTTAAAATATTAAATTGTTTTAAAAATGATCATAGATCATCAATCAAGAAATCATCAATAAATAAATAAGTTAATCTTTTTAATTTAATTATTACCTTATGTCATACTGTGTATAAGTCAAAGATATTCGAACATTATTATGGCATTGACTATTTAGAAATATAATAAATCTGAAGTAGATAAGTTTAAATAAAAAATTGTATATAATATATTTGTTTATCTATTTAAGTTTAGAATATAAGCGTAAATATATTTTTGTCTGTAATTGTATAAAATATGAAAATTGGTGTTTCAAAGTTAAATTCTGTAATAAAATATCTACTACCCCGTACAAAACACTAGTTACAACGAAAATAAAAGGCAGATTTTTATAACCAGAATAATTGATACAACAGAGTGGACGGATGTATAAATATACTGATATTTTAATATTTAGGCTTTCTATTTTTTAAATTATATTCTGTTATATACAATCGATTTCACAAATATGTACATTTAAATTTCTGAAATCAATCATCTCCACTTTATAAGACAAGTTTCTGCCAATATAATGCAGTTTGAATTCTATAACGAAATAATCGACACACGAGAGTGATCCATCCACTCTCGTGAGATTGGAGATCACACACACGAGAGTGGATGGATGTGTAAGCGATCGTTTCGTCGACACAAGACGGCAATTACCGGCGATAATGCTTTGATATAGTTGCAGCTTAAGGTGAATGGCTAACAGGTTGTGAACCAAGCTGAGCGTGAAACAGTCTCCGACACTGTGGAATTAGACAAAAGATTAAAATTTATATGATTTGTTTTTTTACAGCCCATATTCGTATGTCTCACTGCTAGGCACGGGTCTACCCATTTCTAAAGGAACAGAAATTTGTCCGCCACGCTTGTCGCACGCTTGTTGAACTCGACTTCTACAATGCTTATGGTATTGTAAATTTTTAGACGGCGTTGATTGCTTTCCATCTGGGGGAATGCTTGCTCTTTTGCCTACCTATCCCACAAAAAGAAAAAAGACCATTTTCCAGCTCTGAACTATTACGGCTATATTGAGAATGATGAGACGGAAAGGATTGTCTCCAAATGGCCAAAGTTCTAGTATGTCATATCTTGGCATTAAAAGGGTGAATCATTACACAATATTTACAATAATATTTCGCAATTTCACTCAATTTAGCCGTACTAGACTATAAACTTGTAACATTTTAAATCAATTTTAAGTTGCACCTTAATTCTAGCAAACTTTGTTTCTTAAGTCCAGCCCCTTCGATCGCAAGCTTTCGAATAGATTTACATCAACTTTTAAATATTTCCCCAACAAGGCGAACTCGAAGACCAGGTTCGACAACTTAACGTTTTAATGAACTATAGACCTCGACCACACGAACTTTACCTCACAGAAAGTTTGCCAGCTTTTGCTTTTATGCATTTCTAAATTATTTAAATTTTTATACCAATAAGATATTGTTGATCACTAAAAAATTACGGAAAGGATCGACTATTAGCGTACTTCAAAAATTATCTAAGTCAAACTCACATAATGACATGAAACAACAATCCTTTAAACTTTTGAAAAATAAATTCTATTTTTAAAAAGGATTTTAAAAAGCTTAATTAAGTTATGAACTCCCTAAAACAAAGTTTTAGCATTGAAAACGAAAATTAAAGGTTTCGGAACGTACATGGAATATATATATATATATATATATATATATATATATATATATATATATATATATATATATATATATATATATATATATATATATCCAGCCAATCGGCATTGGACAAACATAGTGAGTACCCGTTCCTCCAGAAATGGGTAGGCCCGTGCTCAGCAGTGGGACATATATGAGATGTAAAAAAACACATACATCTCATATATGTCCCACTGCTGAGCGCGGGCCTACCCATTTCTGGAGGAACAGGTACCCACTGTTTGTCCAACGCCGATTGGCGGGTTAAACAGACTCAAAATAAATTTCTGTAGATCAGCAATATACGTATGAACATATGTATGTATATTTATCCCGATGAGGAGATAGAACCCTCGACCGTTGACTTCGTAGCAACTCCGGCACTGAACTAATTAGTCATCGAAATAGTAATTAGTTACAATCAGATAATCTGTTCACCCGTTTACCTCTTACATCTCATGTAATTAGCACTGTTTGAAATTCGTGCAATAAGATGTGTAGAAAATTTTATTATAATATACTTAAAAATACATCAAGTTTTAAATATGACAAAAAAACAGTGACTTAAGTGACAATAATGTCATTTGTATCTATTTTACATAACTACAGTGATACCTACTAACCTTATAACTTGTTAGTTTAATGCCACCTTACAACACAATAAATTACTGAGCCAATTAGCTCATTTTTTTTTAAATTTGTAATTGAAATAAATTGCTATAATATTTGACTATGCAGTAATATCTGCTACTCATTAAATCAGCAGTTAATAACTTGTGAAAGCAATCAGGCCCGCAATGCGTTCCAACATATTTAAACAGCCAAACTAATTCTACGTTACAGACCAGACAAGTGCTTAAAAGCTTCATTTAATTGCAAAGTACTTCACCCCCGCTGCGTTTCTGAACAGTTGGAGAAGTAGCGTTCCTCTAATTTGCCCATTTTTATACTTTCATTACTGTTTTATATTACTTTTAGAAAATTAAAAGTTTAAAGTTCAATAACATTTTCAATTAAAAAAAGTTTTCATATATATGTACCTATTTGAGTATAAGGAATATTACTTAATTTAAAATCAGTTACTTATAAGAATAGAAAGATTTATAGAAACAGGCGTTAGTTTGCATACATCCATTATTATGTGAACAGTCAAATTTTTTACTTGACTAAGATACGCGATAAGCAAACAAAAAAGAAAAGTAATGTTTTTTGTATTGAAGGAATTGGATTTACAGGGATTTAATCTAAATCTAACCAAAAAAACAGCAACTCTCCACTTCCCAACCACTGTCAACAACACTAACAATACCTCGACCACTTTTTCACCATGTATACGACAAGTGTTTCGCCTTACCACGAGGTATCATCAGCTACAGTAGACGTGACGAAAGTCTACCGGTCACTTTACAGTAGTCTTCCATAGAGTCTACTGTAGCTTAGAGTAGAGTTCTTTAGAGTCTATGAGTCTACTGTTGTTGACAGTGGTGGAAAGTGGAGAATTACTAATGGCTGTTTTTTTCGGTAAGTCCCTGTAAATCCACTTCCTCCAGTAAAAAAGAAAAAAACATTATTATTTTTCAACTATTGCTTGCTTATCGCGGATCTTAGTCAAGTTAAAATACATATCCATATAATTATTTAAATTAATCCAACAACACAAGAAACATATTTTAATTTTACAAAAATATCAATCTCTCCCCGGCGGGGAATCGAACCCCGGTCTCCCGCGTGACAGGCGGGGATACTTACCACTATACTACCGAGGATGTTGTAAACGTTATACAATTTAAATATTAATATATTTTATTGACGTATTATTTCCAAACTCCGATAGTGATTATATATTACGTTGTTATCAGTACTTATCACATTCCATTCTATATCATTATAATTAAAATGATTAAAAATTTCAGGCGTTACTCTGCACAAATCCATGATTCAGATAGAGAGTCAATAACAAACTACTAACCCTTAAAAAACAAATTTGAAAAATAATAATTATACACAATATAATTTATGGGGAACATTTTTCACAGATAATATTATATATACATACATATATGGCTGTTGTGTCAAAGGCTGTCTTACCTAAAGTCTTTGAGAACTCGTGTTAAAGTGAAACACGTGTTGTGTGCATTGTTGAAAAATGGTGTTCTGTATGTACAAGTTCATGTACGCAAAATTATTTCTCAAATTTTTTTTCGGTGTCCAGGTGTCCCACAAATCCACTGTAGACAATCATGGTGGGTTAACGTCAATTCAACCGGAGTTGGGAAAGCCGATGGCTATCATTGGTATGGGCTATAAAAACAAAGAAAAAATTTACGTTGCAAATGTGGATGGAATGGTCGGTAGGGGAAGACCACGGAAAACATACCTTGACCAAATTGTGGAAGTTTTTAAGAAAGGCCACGTCAAAGTAATCTAAATACCTTTCACCGGTAGGCTTGCATAAGGAGAGTGATGATTGTGGGGGGAGCAAGGAAAGTATACCGAGATCGTAGCAAATGGCCTGCCTACCTCTATGGAAGACAAGTGCGACAATATGTATGCATGTATGTATAAAAATAGTATTATTACCGAATTGCAAAGTGCATTACAATTTTTATACCGCGCTGGTTGCCTAAAATACATTTTAAGGAATGTTGTTATAGTAAATAGACGGACAATTATAAATCGTAATATTTCGCCACAGTCCTTATACGTGCTACGTATTTATTATTTTCATTAGAGAATGCTGTTAGCAGGAAACTTTCTTAATCTACTTCGAGCTTCACTGAACACTTAAAAGTTTTTGAACTCTGTTATTACTAAATATTGGTATCGTAAAATTACGCCAGGTTGTAAAAATGAGAAAATAATCTTTCAACTTAGATGTCAACCTGCTGACAGTCAACCCGCTGATGAAAAATGATAGTGTCATTTTCAGTTTTCTACCAACACATGATAAAAATATGATTTTTTAGATACTAATAATGTTTGTAGTATATGGACAGTCAAAAGTTTTACCTAGTTAAGATCCGCGACAAGCAAAACAATAACAGAAAATTAATAATGTGTGTTTTTCCGTTGGGTTTAGTGGATTTATTTGGAACTTAAACCAACTACAACTGTTACAAGACAACTGTACACTGTGTACAAGATGGAAAAGTGATAGTGTGTGTTTGGCGTTGTGTATAGTGGTTGGTGGGTGGAGAGTTAATGGCCGATTTTCGGTAAGTTTTTGGTTTAAGTTCCAAATAAATCCACTAAACCCAACGGAAAAACACACATTATTAATTTTCTGTTATTGTTTTGCTTGTCGCGGATCTTAACTAGGTAAAACTTTTGACTGTCCATATAGTGATGGATTTCCGCAAGGTAACGCCTGACTCCATTAATAATGTTTGTAACGTTGTAGAAAAATTTATGAATATTTTTTGTTAATTTTTCCTTCTTCTTTATTCACTTCCTTATCCCAAGGCAGCTATAGCATCAGCAGAGCCCTTGGTATAGCCGATTGCAATGAGCGACGGTGATTAGTTACCATCAGTTGATCTTATCACTTGTTTTCCTCTTAACTTTTGCCCCTTACTTCTCCTGTTAGAAATACTATTTGTGATTCGTGCCATAAATGTGTCGAAAACTATCATGATTAATAACATCTATTGTTAACATGCAAAGGAAAATTGACTAAAGGGACGGTAAACTTATTTTTACCTATTTTACATAACCACAATCTAGTTGAGTAGAAAAATGTTTTAAAAAGTTTCATGTTTATAATTTGAATGTATTAGTAGACCGAACCATAACAAAATTATAAACTAATCTAGGAAGGGTGCTTTAATAGGTTTCGGCTAGACGATAATTAACAATCTTCTTATTAAAAGTACCTCTTATCCTAATAGACGCAACCTGAACTACACCAACTTATAAACCAATGTGTTATACTAAATAGTTTGGAGAATTAACCGCCTATGGGCCGATATTTTTTTGTTATATATAAAAATTATGAAACTGTCTTCATTTTGTCTCCTCAGGTCTGCCAACTGTTATCAATATTAGTATTGATTATCTTAGAGACATTATAGATAGACACAAACGGACATAATTAAGACTCATATGCCAAGAAATTAATAAAATGAATTGAGAATACATCAAACTGTGACTTGAAAGTTACACGGGCCCATAGAGGGTTAAATAATTTTTATTATAATGAAATAACCCCTAATCAATTTGGCAATTGCTAAATTGATTAGAAACTTTCCATCAAACATTAGGGAATTGCGCGTTGTGTTATTGATTTCGACCGTACCTCCTCATACAATTCCAATAAAAATCCTTGATTCCTTCTCAACAAAAAAGAAATACGTTCTGCGTGTCAAAATTTAGTCAGTTAATAATTAAGATTCAACCATCGTGTCGTAATAAAATTCCTTTGGACGGAGAAGAAAATGCTAAATAAACTCCATTATTATATATAATGGAACTTAAAAATCGATTCGACATACTGGAACCCACTTTGGACATTGACGAGGACCTCAACAGCGTGGTGAAGACCTTGAGGGACGAAGGGAACAGGTTTTGTGGAAGGAAGCGTATGGGCCGAAAGTCCAAGCTCTCAGACGAGACACTACAGTTAATGGACATGCGGCGTGAAGTGACCACACATGGGGAACAGGTGGCACTCACCAAGCTTATCAGGAAATGCGTGCGGCGGGACATGCGTCGCTCTAATGCTGAAGCCATTAAAGAAGCAATAGAGCGACACAAGGGCCCTAAAGTATTTGCACAAAAGCTTGGGAGAAGCCACCTCACAAAATTAAAAACCCAGGATGGCAGAATACTCACGTCGAAGTCTGAGGTTCTCGGTGAGATCGAAGACTTCTACGGCAAACTATACGCTTCTCATGCACCACAACCTGAACCCGTTTACAATGATCCCAGAGCCACGCTTTCCCGCCACTACACCGACGAGCTGCCAGATATTGCCCTTGAGGAGATGGAGTTGGCCCTCGGACAACTTAAAAATGGAAAAGCCCCGGGCGAAGACGGGATTACTGTGGAGCTCTTAAAAGCAGGAGGTCGACCCGTGCTTAAAGAGCTCTGCAGAATATTCAATTCTGTCGTGCAAAATGGGAGAACTCCTCGGGCATGGAACAGGAGCATAGTCGTCTTATTCCACAAAAAAGGGGATAGGACGCTACTTAGCAACTATAGGCCCATCTCGCTCCTGAGCCATGTCTATAAGTTGTTTTCGAGGGTCATCACCAATCGACTCGCACGAAGACTTGACGAGTTTCAACCCCCAGAGCAGGCTGGGTTTCGAGGAGGATTCGGCACCATAGACCACATTCACACAGTGCGGCAAATTATACAGAAAACAAACGAGTATAATCAGCCCCTGTGCTTAGCATTTGTGGATTATGAGAAGGCCTTTGACTCCATTGAGACCTGGGCTGTCATGGAAGCCTTGCAGCGGTGCCAGGTAGATCATCGATACATCGAGGTATTGAGATGTCTTTACAATGCCGCCACGATGTCCGTTCGAGTACAGGGCAGTCAAACAAAACAAATCCAGTTGTATCGCGGTGTGAGACAGGGGGATGTCATATCCCCGAAACTGTTCACTAATGCACTGGAAGACGTTTTCAAGACGCTAGACTGGAAAGGACGAGGCATAAACGTAAACGGTAAGTACATCTCACACCTGCGTTTTGCCGATGATATCGTGATCTTGGCAGAATCGCTAGAGGAACTGCAAGGGATGCTGAACAGCCTAAATGAATCCTCTCGACGAGTCGGTTTGACCATGAACTTTGATAAAACTAAAGTCATGGTCAATGATCATCTGGATCCACAACCGACCGTCGTCAGTGGTAAAACTCTCGAAGTTGTCCAGGAGTATATCTACCTCGGGCAAGTCTTGCAATTGGGTGGAGACAACTTCGAGAAAGAAGCCGATAGAAGGATTCAGTTAGGCTGGGCAGCATTTAGGAAACTCCGTCCGGTCTTCTCGTCGCCCATACCTCAGAGCCTGAAGACGAAAGTCTTCGACCAGTGTGTCCTACCCGTACTCTCCTACGGCGCCGAAACGTGGACGCTGACAGTCCGTCTGCTTCATAAGCTCAGAGTCGCTCAGAGAGCTATGGAGAGAGCTATGCTCGGAGTTTCTCTGGTAGATATGTTTCGGAATGAACAAATCCGCCAGAGAACTAAAGTCACCGACATAGGCTTTCGAATTAGCAAACTTAAGTGGCAATGGGCTGGTCACGTCTGTCGGAGATCCGACGATCGTTGGAGCAGACGAGTGCTGGAGTGGAGACCGCGTCTCGGTAAACGTAGTGTGGGACGCCCCCCGGCTAGATGGTGCGACGATCTGCGCAGGGCGGCTGGCAGAAACTGGATGCGTGTAGCCGAAGATCGGGCTAGGTGGCGCTCCATGGGGGAGGCCTATGTCCAGCAGTGGACTGCCGCAGGCTGCTGATGATGATGATGATTATATATAATATTCTATCTTATCCCTTTTTTCTCTTACAACTCAATGATTGATATTCAAACATTATTTTAAGTATAGTCTCATAAATAACCAAAGAAAAGGCAGAAATAAGCGATATTTAATTAACAGAATTTTAGTCCAGTCTCTCTCTCTCTCTCTCCGAGTCCTAAGTCCCCCTGTTGGGGCATAGAGCAGACACGACGTTTCTCCATCTCGACCTGTCGGAGGCCAGTCCAGTAGTCCAGTCTAGATCCTTGCAATGTGAAAACGTATTCAGAAGTCAAACTAATGGAATTCCGAAATGTAACATTACGAAATTAAAACATTTGCACATACATGCATTCATATCAAAGGTTACACAAAATTGAATAGTGCGAAGTGCAAATTCGTTTTTACTGACCCACCCATCTGAAAGTAGTCCCGATAGGTCTCAAACTCATCTAAAGGACTTTTGAATCACTATTATCCCCTCAATTCTCAAAATTCATTTAACAGGGGTTGAAGACTAAGGAGCAACTTCCGTCGTTGAGTTATCGTCTACAATTCTAACAAAATCTTCTAATAACGTCTACGTTGTTGTTCTTCACCGTCACACTCTCTTGCTCACGAGTACTTCCGACGAAGTTGTAACATGGACTGGCAAGTGAAACTAATGGCAGTCCTGATACTTTTTGCTTTGGAATTCTAAATGAGATATCCTAACGCATTTATATTTTAACATCAAGATTATTAATGGAGTCAGGCGTTACTTTGAGGAACTCCATCCCTATGTGGACAGTCAAAAGTTTTACTTAGCTAAGATCCGCGACAAGCAAAACAATAACAGAAAATTAATAATGTGTGTTTTCCTGCTGGATGAAGTGGATTTATTTGGACCTTAAACCAAAAACGGCCAGCAACTCCTCCACCCACCAACCACTATACACACACTATCACTTTTCCACCTTGTAAACGACACGTGTTTCGCCCCAACACGAGGCATCTTCAGGTATAGTAGACTCTACGGAAGACAACCGAAAAGTTTTCGGTTTCGTTTGTTATTGTTTTGTTTGTTGCGGATGTTAGCTAAGTAAAACTTTTGACTGTCCACATTTAACATCAAGCTTATTTTCGACATACTTTCCTTGCTTCCTCCACACTCATCAGTCTTCTCTTGCAAGCCCGCCGGTTTAGGGTACCCTCAATCTTAACAAGCCGTTTACAATGCTACTTGTGAAAGACTGCAAATTGTAAAGATGTCACAGTCGCTTTTCAACGTTTCTTGAAATTCACCCTGCGTAACCCTTGTTTTAATTACAGACGACACCTCTGATTTATGTTCACCAATTGAGATAGCAACTACGCATCTATTTTTAAGCTTAACCGTTTCAGTTTTAGTATCTAAATTTTATATACATTTATCTTACGACGGACTTAACAGTTCAGCAGTAAAGTTTCCACTTTCAGAGTCAATGCCCGCATACAATTCCCGTGTTGAGATAAATATATTACACGTTAAGCCTACAGATATTTATTCTGAATTTGCAAACTTAATGAGTTAATGTCCTTTCCTTCATAAACGGGAAGGCCCTGTGGTTAATGATGAAACATATACGGCGGTAAGTTTTGTTTAATTAAATAATTTATTTTATTCTCCTTCTATAAAATTTGGTACAAAGCCAAACTTAATATCTCTCTAAAGGCTATCTCTACTATATTTAAAATAAATTCTTCGTAAAACTTAAAATATAAAACTAGAATAATGAAAATGCTTATATTTTTAATAAGAAACGAATGAACTGTACGGAACTAAAATCGTTTTATTTATGTAAGAGTTCGTAATAATATCAGAGATAAGACTTATATTCTTTACCATACAGCATAGAGCCACCTGTTTCACGAGAATAACGTGTTGCTTTATTTTATTTAAAATGTAAATGGACTCACCCATTAACAAATGTACATGTCTCATTTAATAACAGCTCAAAGTACTTAATGGCTGTTTTAAAGTGTCAGTTATAATAATTTTAAATATGAGACGTACGAGTTTATAATTTAACAAGAAGTTTTAAACAAAATATAGGTGTTTTGAAATTTATATAAATTTATTTAAAACACAAAAACCTCCCCCTAAAGAGCGAAGTTTCTTCAGATTTAAATTAATATTACATATCTTAACTCACAAATTAAAAAATATGTTTACTGTAAATTCCGTCAGTTAAGCAGCATATTCATTGAAATTTTGTAGAGTTTCGTTTGTATTCAGGTTTCATGTTCAGATTGTTTCCTGAACTCATTCTTAGTTACTTTTAAAAGCGTGGTTATTGAATAACTAGGTGTTACTTTATTGATTTATTTAAGTCAAATAAAAAAGTGGACTGTTGTAGCTATATTTATTATAATATAAACATAAATATCGTCACGGCTGTCTCCCGTAGGGGGAGGCAGAAACCACCTATCTCCATCTACTACGATCTCGGCATACTTTCCTTGCTTCCTCCACAGTCATTACTCTCCTCATGCAAGCCCGCTGGTTAAGGCCTTTGACGTGGCCTTTCTTAAAAACTTCGGCAGTTTGGTCGAGGTATGTTTTCCAGTTTTCCCCTACCGACCCTTTCATTCACATCCGCAACGTAAATTTCGTTTGCCAGTCATGTTTTATCCATCCTCTCTATGTGCCAAAACCATCTAAGCATCTCTTTCTCAACTTTTGTCATGACACCCTTTTTTACTCCACATCGCTCTCCTATATCTTCATTTCTTATTCTTATTCAAAGTTACCCCACACATACTTCTTAATGCTCTCATTTCCACCGCACTCAGTCCACTTTCATGTCTCCTCTGCTAAACCCAACTTTCACTTCCGTACATCAGAGTCGACACAAGCACTCCCCGATGAACCGCCATTCGGGCCGTTGTAGACACATTCTGACTTTACATAAAGGAGTGCAGGGCTCCGTTAACCTGATTACCAACTTTCACTCGCCTTTCAATGATAATTATATATAGTTTATGTAATACCAGATCAATAAAGAAGTTACTGTAATACTAGTAGAATAAATATTACTCTTGCTTGTCGACCCTACCCAAAACTCCTTCATCAATCCCAACTAGAAATCTATCATATTTAATAAAACTGACAGCAATAACTAAGCTATTAAAAAGTACTTTGAATTTATTCTAATTTACTACAATTAGTACATTAGAATAAATTCAAAGTACTTTTACAAGTAGAACCATGGTAACACAAATGGGGCGGCTCAAACGAAGAAGTACTGCACCTTCACAGAACTTAAGTGATAGTATGTTACTGCGTTTCATATGAAGAGTACAGGAATCCGGGGGCATAGGGCCTTCTTTCCTTTCCCCTTTCTTCATTTTCTTCTTCTCTTTCAATTATTCAGAAATCATACCAAACCCTAAGGCAAGTACCCTTACTACCTACAAGTACCTTTAGAGTTGCAGAGGGCTCTAGTTGTTTACAATAGGGTGATCCGATGGCACTTCGTCTATCTATTTCATAAAAAATATATTTCTAGCATTTGTATGTTTTTTAATATTAATAAAATTAATCTGTGTCCTATATGTATTTTTGAACAGAACATAAAACTTGTATTTACGTAAGCAATTTACAATTTCACAAATATAATATAATTCAATTTCAAATTTACTTTGTTTGACTGCCTTAATCTGACGTAGTTAAAGGGAATAATTTATTCGAATTCCCCGCTAATAGACTCATGAATTATAACGAATCAGAATTAATTGATTTTAACAATATAGTAATTTAATTGAATTTATTTAGGGCCTATTTTATTTCACATGTGTACATATATACACAGTTTTATTTATTTTTATTGATTTATTTATAAAGACGAAATAAAATAAATTCTCAGTTTAAAGACGAAACTCCGAATCTATAATACGATTATTCGGCCTATTCTAACGTATGGCTGTGAGGCTTGGACACTGACGCTAAAGGAAGAGAAGAAACTTTTAGTTGCAGAACGAAAAGTCTTCCGAAAGATCCTGGGCCCAACCAAAAGTGATGATGGCAGTCAAGAGAGCGTATGTGGGTCGCCCAACTGGACGACGTCCTAAGGGGCGCCCCAGGTACCGCTGGAGAGACATGATTGAAGATGACTTGCAACCTTCAAGTCTGTAACTGGCAGGAGGTGCGCAGGACAGGGCAAAGTGGCATAAGATCTGTTTGGAGGCCAAGATCTATTTTGGGTCGCTGCGCCAACAAATTGATTGATTGATTTATTTATTTATATATAATTAAATTGTATCAAAAATTTTCTACGTAACTGATGAAATTAGTAAAATTATTTCCAACAAAAAATTAAAAATTATATAACGCAAGATACGATCCTGCAAGAAGGACATGCCAAGATATACCCAGTCCATACCTTACCTTATATACCTTCGTCGATGATACGTTCGGTGCTGGAAAAGTTCTCGATTCCTTCATCAGGATAAATGTTTGTATGGTCTATAGGTATATATAATTTCAATCTGGGTATTCATTTATGTAATTTGTGTGTTTTTATTGCCACTCAAGGCAAACTGCAGGGAACTTAGTGCGGGATTATACGTTTAAAACTTTTGATGTAAATAATTGGAGTTTTTAATGAGAAATCTTAGGTTCGGAAAAATTATTTCTAAATAAAAATATATACATTTAAATATCGTCGGCGTAATTGTAAGAATTCATAAGTCGTTGGACTAAATTTTGAAGCAACTACAAAAATCTGATTTTCTTTCATGGCTTAAGAAATTTTTAAAAAAACCCCTCTTAATTTAGTAATAAAAAGAGATATTTTTAAAGGTAATCTTTAAGCCTATGTGATGGAATACTTCGTAGTATTTCATCACATATGTTTAAAGTTTATCAAAAATGTGATGTGAAAAAAATATTTTTACAGAGTTATGAATTCGGATAATTAAGCCAACGATATGTAAGGGTAGCCCTAACTTCAAAACCGTCTTCGCTTAATTATTTTAACGTAAACTGATCTCAGCACTATTCAATAAGCGAAGTAAAAAAAAGGAAGAAAAAAGATTCAAGTAAATTGGCTGCAACATTTGCTTGTTTTTTACTCCGTGCCTTATCTACGTAATCTTATTTCGTTGCAAGATTCTCCTGCTTTGAATCTTACTTTTGTTAACGGCATTCTTCCTTCGCAGAAACTTCTTAATTAGCTGATACATGAAGCACAGTGCATTTGTCTTGTATTTTGACGCTTATGAGAGATATTATCTATGAACACCACTTTTCTTAAATATTTGTAAGTGTGAAATACACGAGTATATTTTAAAGGAAATTGAAAGAAAAGTTGTAAGGCTCCACATTTGCTTTCGGAATGCTCACATATACACTCTCTTCCTTACTCTATTTCATTTAACCTTTGTTATCCCTCTTATTTCAAGATTCACTTTGTATTTCTCAATGACTCATATTGTAGGTAATTGAGAACATCTGAAATCTTGATATTAAAAATGCCTCCTCATCATACCAAATTCTTTGATCTTGCACAGTACAGGCTGTTGGAACTTGTGGCCGCTATAGCTGATATCTATCTATATATATATATATATATATGTATATATATATATATATATATATATATATATATATATATATATATATATATATATATATATATATATATATAAGACCGCCATTTATATTTTAATATTACAATTAGTAATTTGTTTTTAGTTTTCAATAAAGAATATATCTATATATCTATGTATACTCGTATTTTTGCACTACTAGGCACGAGCCTCCCCATTTTAGGAAGATATTCATTAACTGACCACACTTGTCCAAGGAGGTTTATCGCGGCATCCCGACTCCGCTACTAGTTCTAATGCTATAGCTGTCTCCGTTTGCAAATCGCCGCCTTTTTATTGTGTATGTTACATGTTAATGTTGTTATGTTAATTGATATATAGTAAAATAGTAAATAGCCATTACAATATTGTCGGATATTTTAACTCAATGAATCAATTTTTGATTAGTAAAAGCAACATCTTTAACTAGTCAAAAAATTATAATTCTGATATAAAGCTTACATTTCAAAACTGTCCGGAAATAATAAGATAGTTTAAATATACTCACTAATACTTACAACAATATTAAATATTTAATTCTATCTTTTAATTTAACACATTATTAGAGATTTGGTTAAGTGTCACGCCACACACGGTTCGTTCACTTGCTTGCAAAATATGAGTTTATGTATTTCTCCATTCAATCACTTTACCATATATTTTTCTTACATTTTTCATCTGGTAGGTCAATAAAAAATTTACATTTCTCAATCAAATCTTTATTTTATTATTTTTAAATATTCTGTTAGACTGTTATGAAGTCTAAATCTTGTTTACGCAAATTTAATTTTGTTTGACAATTCATAGCTCCATTAGCAAGAAATCGTATATATTATTCTCTGAAGTCTGTTTAGATTATAGCAAGACTAGAGGTGGATGAGAAATCTGATTAACGTTGTTTTATTTAATAATTTTGTACTTAGTCTGTTGCAAGAAACATTTTGTTGTTTATTCTTGCGAATGAAGTATTATAATTAAATATTTTAAAGATTAATTTCTCACATAAAGATTGTATCCAATGTCTATACATCTATATCCGTATAAATATTTAAAATAATTAAAGTTATATACTTTTATCTGAAGCTTGACCTGTCAACATTACTGGCATACATTATTTCTTAAGGACAACAAGAGAGGCTTACACCTGTGATGTTGTTTAAATTGTTATTGCTTTGAAAGTTTGTTTATTTGCTTTTCCATTACTTACCTATTTAATGTATGAATCTATACATTCGTATTCGATCTATAGATTAAAAAAAAATCTCTTACTCCGCTCCAATGACAAATAAGGGTAATTTTTTTTAAAACCTTGGTTGCAATTCGACAAAAATATATCTTCTATAATAATCCCAAAAGCCGCATTTACAAAAGTTCTATGATACTTCTCCAATAATCAGAAAAAGTTACGGAACCAATTACGCCTTTGTTCAAGTTTACAATTGTAAATATTAATCGTAATAATTTAATGAAAGGCTATTAAAAATTCACATTACTTCAAACGAAGCACATTACTTGAGGTGCTTCTGGTAACGAGCGGTTCGCGGTTAGTTGTTAAGTAATGAAAAGTGAAGATATTAAAATGTTTTGAAAAATTAATGAACCGTGAGAACATTTTATGTAAAAACAAATGTAAATTAATTTTCTTTTGTATTTCTTATAAATATTAACGTTTATTAAGTTAAAACTAAAGCCTATTAAATAAAAAATGTAAAAAGTAAAAATATAAAAGAATAATTAATCCAATTACTATCACCGTTATCATCGATACGACTATAACATTTTATTTATTTATTTTTGGACCAGCAAAAGGAGTCAAATTCATTATACATTATTCTAAATAGTTCTAAAAACATACTTAAATGTAATCCTAATTACAGTGGTAGGTTAGCTACCGCGCTTCGTACGGTGACCGGCTGAGTTCCGGTAACCCAACGACCTCCTCTCTCCCCTTCCCACTCCCACTCCCATAATGACACTTTCCTTAAAGGTCAGCAACGCTTCCGCACTGCCTATGGCGCTGCGGATATCTATGGGCGACGGTGATTGCTTTCCATCAGGTGACACGCCTGTTCGTTTGCCTTCTAATCCCATAAAAAAAAATCAATATGAAAAAATAATAATTCGTAGTGCACCTATAATGACAATCTCAAAAAACAAATCTAAATAATAAAGTAAGAATCATAAGGTATTATCATTGTATATAACGCAAGTTTCATTTAAGTTTTAATATTACAGTGTAATCAATTGCCCTCAACTCGTTTCCATTAAAATAAAAAGGAAACGAAAGTTATTGAATCTTGAAAATAGCAGCGCACGTTTTACCTCGTTTAAATTGAACTGTAGTTTAATATTTGAACATTTAAATTTTGCTGAGATTAAATAAAATATTAAATTGATCCATTCTCAAAAAAGTTTTCTGTATAATATACATTAACATACTTTAACCGTCATTATAAAATTCTTTAAAATGATTAACTATAATTGACTATAATTGATTGAAAATGGAATATACACGCATCGTGACGGTTCACTTGGATTGTAAGCATAAAATGATTTAATTTTACTTGTGTTTCAAAGATCCATAGTAGTTCGAATGGATCGGTCCGCCTGGGAAGTTCCAACCTCTCACAGAATATAAGCGTCAATTGTTGGCTTTCTTTTTCTACCGCACTTCGTACATCTGCAACGATCTGGGGGCTTCGAGAAACTGAACTTTTATTCTTCATTCTTTTTTACTTTTCTTTCCTCTCCAATTACTTTCCTTTTACCTTCACGTGCTAAGATTCTCAGTGCAGTGTTTCATATACATACATCCATGAGCAGTGGTTGTTATTTAGCATAAGACGTTCTAATTACTGATCTTAAAATTCTCCGCGTAACGGATTGGAGGAAGAGAGCGAAAGAATCGGACAGGAGGAATGTTCTGGATCAGACAAGGCCCACCCGTGGCTTTCGTACCTTTGATGATGATGATGACCTGCTTTCTCCATTACCTTCATTTTCCATAAATATATATGACTATTATTTAGATTTATAATTGATTTTTAACAAAAATAATATATTTAATGAAGAAAAACATAAAAAACTGATATCGGTAACGATATATTATGAAAGCTTTTATTTAGGAAAGAGTTTCTTAAATAAAAAAATTATATAACATTTCTTTGTTTTCTTTCTTATATAGTATCCTAATAGAATATATATAAATAGTAAGATATATGTCATATAAAATGCATGATTTGTTTTAATGTAGTTTATAAGTATTTCGGGGTTTGGAAAAAAAAAGCAAACATATAACGCTGGGACGATGGTCTCAGCAGAGTTGCAGACAAAAGATAGAGAGATAGAGAAGATAGGATTAGAAAGAGATAGAGTAGCATGGAAATATTTTGAGCAGACCTTTATCAAAGAAATACCTATCGATTTTTTCGGTATACGTCATCGACATTTATAATAAAAAAAATACACGAATTATTCAATGTCAATGAATGATAAACAACAATAATGGTTTTATTTATTTACTTATAAGTATTTCAATTATAATTAGACATTAAAACATGTAACCCAAATAACGTTAAATCATAGCTACTGGTGGAGGTGTTAGACGGCACGTGTGACTCGCACTTAACCCGCGGGCTACAAATGTATCTTACATTTTACGTAACCTACACTGTTACGAAAACATTATTATACCAACAGAGAAAAGCTACATTAAATATAAACTCGCATACAGTATCCCTGATAAGAAATGGTACTTTAAGCAATATATACGATAAAACGAATTGTTTAGAACAAAATAAGTAGAATTATAGCGACATTAGTATACCTATTTGGTTTGGCTATTGATCATAACTATGTGCCTTAATATGTTATGAGTACTTCTTACGTACTACGCTACTATACAAACAAAGATTCATCATAGTTAACTTATGGCAGTCCAGTGCTTGGCATAACATAGGCCGTTAGTCCGATTTTTGGCTTCACTCATCCTGTCTCTGTCAACCGTTGCAGATCGTCACTCCATCTATTTGGTGGAGGATTATAAAGATTTATTTTGTTGATTATAAAAATTAAACTAAATTATTAAAAATGTGTTATTTAAATTCATACAAAAAGAAAATCTATGGTGGGTATTACATGTAAATTATACCTAAGAAGACTTTTGGTAAAAAATTTTGATATTTTTTAAATTCCAATTTTTCTTAACCATTCGAAGTAAGCTTATAGTGTTTGTGCTTCGAAAATATGGTTCAGCGCCATAGGCAGTGCAGAAGCGTTATCGGCCTTTAAGAAAACTGTAGGCTTGTTTGATGAAGGTTCAAATGTCGTATCGGTTCGGAAACACCGCTGGAGGTAGCTGGTTCCACAGAGTAGTGGTGGAAAGAAATTTCTTAAAAAACGCACCGTACTGGATCGCCACTAATCCATATGGTGGGGATGAAACGTTTCCTTGTGGCGAGTTGTAAGAAAGCAGCCGGGATTATTACGAACAATGAGAGATGTGATATCCCTCCGCAGTTCTAAAGAATTTAGCCGTTTGGTGATATCTTGGTCATCGACAATACAAATGGCCCGACGTTGTATGCTTAACAAGAGGAAAAAGCTGATACTGAGGTGCCCGAGCCCATAAGTGAGAACAGTATACCATATGTGGCCTTACTTATGCCTTTTAAAGTTGTGGACACCATATAACCACTAACAATGCACCTTAAGCTGAAGTTGGATAAACCATTATCGTTCGCAAATTGCCAACCTGTGTCGACGCATGTATCCTTTATTCATTCAGCCCAATCGGGCGTAAAGATTTCAGTTGTCACATTCAGGTCTGATACGCTTAATGTATTTAACATTTCAATTAAATGTACGTCTCTTTTTACTAGTATTTAATACTCGCATTCATTTATAAATGTTCATTTTATTTAACCGTAATAACTCCTTTTATTAAGACTAGCAATGTTTTGATATTACTAGAATACTTGTTGACGTACTTCAACTACAAAGATATAATGTGTAATTTTAGAATCAAACCCACGAACTTAGAACTGAGCTAATCTTGCTTGTATTTTTTAAAGAAAACTATAACATTTAATTATCATCATTATTACATACATACATAAATACAAATCGTCACGCCTGTCTCCCGTAGGGGTAAGCAGAGACCACAGATCTCCATCTGCTACGATCTCGCCACACTTCCCTTGCTTCCGCCGGCTGAGGGTACTCTTGACCGGGCTTTTCTTAAAAACTTCACCATTTTGGTCAAGATATGTTATCCTTAGTCTTCCCCTACCGACCCTTCCGTCCACATATGCAACATAAATTTCTTTTGCCAGTCGTCTTTTATCCATCCAATGCGACCAATGACTCCAAGCAGTAATCTTACCATTAACCCATATAAAACTTTATAATTTTAAATATTGAAACTGTTATAAATAATATGAAATACAATTGGTAAGCTCTCTCGTATATTAAACTAGCGCTATGCATTGTGTAATAATACATTTTAACGATAAAATACGTGAATAGGTGCTTTATCATAACGCAAAGCCGAGTGTCAGGACGCAGCGCCCGTATGATGAACTGGGATCTTACGGGTTTACACCAAACCCCCAGAATACATGGCAACTTTAGCTAAGTTACAAGCATTCTCACATTACAGAAATTCGTAATTTTTCCTATTCCTTTCTCAATATTTCCATTAATATATTATATTTTTACAATAATACTATATTTCCGTTTATATAATATTAAAAATAATTTCGCTAACATTTCCAAAAGCAAAATTCATTAAAGTCGTTATTATAGTTTGGCTTTAATAAATTTTATTATAATTAATCTAAAACGTTCTTTCTAATAATGAGTATTTTAGTAGTAATAGTAGTAGTACCAAATGCAGAAAACAGTTTAATTTTAATTAAAGTTCGTTAGTGAATGTAAGTGAACCGTTATAATTATGCCTGGGATGTTTGCTTTTTCAATTTGGATTATTTTATTATAAATAATATTTATTATTTAACAAAATGGCGACATGCAAAATATTTCTCATTCTTCTCCTTTGTTATTTCTTTCCAACATTTCTCCTACGAAGACAGGGCCTACTTTCCTAGATCACATTGCTAGACCTATTTTGTTCGGCTGACCAGTGTCACCACACTTTTAAAAATTCTTTATAATTTGGACGAGAGCATGTCTTCTACGTATCCGTACGCAGTATATACTTTATTCAAACGGGTAGTGTAGTTTATTCAAACGGGTTCATCACAGAATATCGGCGTCAACTTATATTACTTTACTATATTACTACATTCATTCCATCCATCCTTGCAGATTTCTTCATTCATATTCTTAAGATAGACAACGCATCTGCAGTGATCGTTGTGTGGCAAATGTTAATGATGGGTGGTATATTAACATCAGTTATCCCACTTGCTTGTTTACCTATTGCTCTCATACTAACATGACACGCCTGCTCGTTTGCCTTCCTTTCACATAAAAAAAAACAATTATAATAATAAATAGTAACAATTAATTTATGCCCGATTTAATTGACACTATCTCAAAAAATCAGGAACAACAAATGATTATATGGACAGTCAAAAGTTTTACTTAGCTAAGATCCGCGACAACCGAAAAGTACTTTTCGGTTGTCTTCCGTAGAATCTACTATACCTGAAGATGCCTCGTGTTGGGGCGAAACACGTGTCGTTACCAAGATGGAAGAGTGATAGTGTGTGTTTGGTGTTGTGTATAGTGGTTGGTGAGTGGAGAGTGGATGGATTTTCGGTAAGTTTTTTGGTTTAAGTTCCAAATAAATCCACTAAACCCAACGAAAAAACACATTATTAATTTTCTGTTATTGTTTTGCTTGTCGTGGATCTTAGCTAAGTAAAACTTTTGACTGTCCATATAGTGATGGATTTCCGAAAAGTAACGCCTGACTCCATTAATAACAAATGTAAAACTAAACATATAACCTTTGTCATAATGAGGCTCACAAAATGCTTCTACATTTCTTTAATAATTAACAACCTTGTTACTTTATTTAATTGAGATAGGGACCGGAACGAGTAAAACTTCTAGCTTCATATTACTTCCTTTGAGCGTCATCTCATTTATAATTAATACTACAATCACATTTGTATGATGCCGTATGTTATGAATATAGGTTAGTTACTTAAGCAATGCCTCTTCTGTGTTTTGAAGTTAGGTAGAAATCCTAATATTACAAACATTTGTTCCTAATTTTTGAGTATATCTTATATTTCATGTGTGCAAAATACTACTACCTACAATATTAGGTACACAAATTTTAGGTTCCAATCTATTAAAAAAGTAAAGTTTAAGTAACAAATAAAAATTGTTTTTTAATGCTCAGATAACTGTTGTTTTGACTGGTTGTAACTCGTAGATTCTATTTCTCCTCTACATTCGATTTCTATTCCACATTCGATTTCTACTCTTACATTCGATTTCTCCTCTAATTAATTAATTATGATAATATAATTCTAAAAATGATACTTTAATAAAATGGTTATATTATTGCCTTAATAAATCACATTCCTTTTAAATTTTACCGAAATATGTTTTCATAAATAGAAATATTTTACTTGTTTTCTTTATTTTAATAAAGAGGCAACATTACAAAAACAACAATTGTCACTCCGCATATGCTTACGAACATCCTTTTTTAATTTAGTTATTATGCACAAAAACTTAAACACTATAATAATTTACTAACCTATCAACTACATTAAACTTGCTATTCCTTCAAACGGTAGCTCTATATACCCTGTCTACAGGTGCCAGATTGCGAGATAACGCTCACTCATTCAGCACTTTATGGAATTGCCATATCAGATGCACCTTATACAATATCACAGTGTCACCTTATATTACAATAAAACTTTCCTTCACTTGTAACTTTTATATAACATAAATTGCATAATTTTGAACAGTTAAATCTCATAGCATATACGGCGCCGAAACGTGGACGCTGACAGTCCGTCTGCTTCACAAGGTCAGAGTCGCACAGAGAGCTATAGAGAGAGCTGTGCTCGGAGTTTCTCAGGTAGATATGATTAGGAATGAACAAATCCGTCAGAGAACTAAACTCACAAACATAGCCTTTCGAATTAGGAAACTAAAGTAGCAATGGGCTGGTCACGTTCATCGGAGATCCGGCAATCATTGGAGCAAACGAGTGCTAGAGTGGAGACCGCGTCTCGGTAAACGTAGTGTGGGACGCCCCCCGGCTAAATGGTGCGACAATCTGCGCAGGGCGGCTGGCAGAAATTGGATGCGTGAAGCCGAAGATTGGGCTAGGTGGCGCTTCATAGGGGAGGCCTGTATCCAGCAGTGGACTGCCGTAGGCTGTTGATTATTGATAATCCCATAGCAATGTATAAGTGCCCTTTACATCCTTCTCTTCCCTTCAATTACCTACGTCTTCCCTTTACATCAAATTCTTCTCAACGCTAAGATAACTTCGTATAATGGTAGATGTCCATGGTCGGCGATGATTGCTTACAATAAGATGACTTTCTTGTTAGGTTGTCTACTTATTGTATTGTAATGTACAACAAACATACGTTTCACTTTCGTTAGTACTCGAAGTTATTTTAATAAATTGAGTTCCAACAGAGAATATTTGGATTAAATACAATCTCAATATGTGTATACGGATGCCATATGAGGATATACGGGCGTACTATGCAAATGTTTGCCCCGGATGTATCTCCGGCAAATAGTAAGACGTGTGGTCCTATTTCTCAAGTTTTAATTAACCACCTCCCCTCCACTTTGACATCATGACAGCAACGATCACGCAAGTAAAATGTCATTAAGGAGACCTGATACGTAGTACCTTATTAAGTATATTAAATTCATAGCCAATAATTAACATTAAACAATGTCTATTGCCTTTAAATAAAGTAACCCATTTTATTTATAAATGAATAGTTATCTTCTACAATAGGTAACAATTCTCATAATAGCTAGAAGTTTAATAAGTCGATTCACTTTAAGTAATTTATTGAATATTACCTAAAATTATCATATATTGCACTGTCTATAACAGGAGTGGCTATCCGGTCAATCACGGCTTTCATTCGTTACGTGGCAAGGTTTTTTATTTTATTTTATTATACAAAGAACAAATTTAAAATTTGTTCTATTTTCTCCTTCACTAAAATAAAAAATACGACTTGAATACTGTTTCATTTACTCAGTTAAAATTTAAGTTAAAAATTGTCAAGAATGGCATAATATAATACATACTCCCGCAGAAAACAGGCGTCTGAGTGGTAGCTTAGCTACCGTGGTGAGCAGCCGAGTTCCGGGGGCCCAACACGGAGGGTGTTCCCCTCCCTCTATCCTCTCCCCTTACCCTTCCCACTCCCATAATGACATTTTGCCTAAAAGTCGACAACGCTTCCGCACTGCCTATGGCGCTGCGAATGTATATGGGTGTCGTGGATTGCGTTCCATTAGGTGACACGCTTGCTCGTTTGTTTTCCTATACCATAAAAAAATACTTAATTGGTTCTAAATCTGTAAAATGTTATAATGTTTACGATAATTTTTTTTAAAGATCTCATTGTTTTTCTCCAAAACAATATGTTAGGAACAATTTTAATGTAAAAAAAGGCAAACACGATATCCTTGTGTTAGATACGTAATAGGAAAGAGCGCCTATGATTAATACCGGTCAGGCGGATGAGTCGTGCTCAATCGCCATCTGTCCTTATTAATTGCCTTGTCAACCATAATCGTATGTCTCTTAGCATCCACCCCTCACATATTTTCTACACGCATTGACGTTTTACACATACCAAAATTATATTTACTGGAAAATAAAATTTTCTGTTTCTTTCTTCTGATAACATTTAAATATTAATTAAAAATGATATAAAAGTATATTATACGTTTAATAATAGCTAAACTTGCCAGAATAAAAAAAATAATTAGGAAAAGTTATTTATTGTTATTTTAATTTCTACGAAAACTGGTTAGTAATTACTAAACGAAATTTCTATGTGTCTCTATGCTTACAAAACGTTAACGACAGCTAAGAAAAAAACAGAGAGAAAGACAAAATCATTTTAAGAGTTTTTTGGAATTAACATAAAGTTGGGCAAGATTAGAGGAAATTTTTACTACTGTTCAAAAGTTAATATATTATATGCTCACGGGAGTTCAAAATAAAATACAAAACAAAGCGAAACCTTAGATCTTCAGTAAACAAGGTCAACAAGGTCTTTTATAAAAATAAAAGAACAATATAATACATCTTATGTACGAAATGATAACTTTCATTTTCTTAATGTCTACAAAGATACAGAATATTCTTAATCATACATACGTTCCTCCACACGTGTTGTGATTCTATTGTAGTAAAAAAATGTGATCAATTTATGTTTTTTTGTTGAGTTTATGAACTTCATAAACTATATCGCTATTTCCGTTGTAGTACTCCGAGGAATCAGAATAATTTCTGCCGCTGAATTCCACCACTGCATGGTCTCACCACAAAGAAAGTTTCATCCCTCACAATCTTATTGATAGCGATCCAGTACAGTGCGCTTTTACGAGCTGTAAAATACTACTGGAGTCAGCTAACTTGGGTGGTACTTCTGACCTGATACGATATTAGACTCTGCAAGAAATGAGCCTTCATATTCTTCAAAGGCCGTCAACACTTCTGTTGTTCGATGTCTATAGGCGTCGTTGATTGCTTTTTATCAGGCGCCATACTTGCTCGTTTGCCTTTCTATTCCACAAAAAAAAATTATTAAAAGGATAGTTATATTTTTTTCGTTTAAACTTTGCACAAAGTGCACAACAGACGGACTTAATGTGATTGTACATTCTCTACCAGTCGAATGACGAGGGAAACAGAGAAAATTGGTTTGGAGGTGGTGCAGCTCGAAATAAATTAAACTAAAAACTACTTATATAATTTACACTACATAGAAAACATAACATAACATATCACCACCAGATGTAGATCACCAGTAGCAGATGGAGACCACAGATCTCCATCTGCTACTATCTTAGCAAGCTTGCTACTCCACACTCATTATTCTCCTCATGCAAGCCCGCCGGTTAAGGGTACTCTTAACCTGGCCTTTCTTAAAAAACTTCAGCAAATTGAAATTCAAATTGCTGAAAAAATAATAATACACATATTATCATATAGGTCAATCACTAAATCATTAGAACTAATTTTATTGCATTACGGCATTTATATTTCAAACCTTTTTATAAAAAGTAGTACATTATTATGCTGTAGATATAGTTAACATAATTAATGAGTCATTAATACAATACACGGAACGTTAATCACGTTCAAGAATATGGGTTTGACTTATTAGTACATAATTAAATTACCTAAACGTGTAGGCATGGACGGAAGCGGACGGTTCGTTTTGACTAATGACTTGTGCGAGAGCAGCACAATCAACAGATGACAAGCAATTAATTGAATTAATTGCTAACGTCGGTCGAACCGACCGTGGCTGGACAGCATGAGAACTTTGCTCAAGTGATATGTCGGTTTCCAATATCGTACTACGTATAACGTTATTGAAAATAAAATGACGAAGGTAAATTGATTTAATTCAAAGGAACAACTTCAGTTTTTATAGCGGAGCACAGTTGCGAATTAGTAAACTGAAGTGGCATTGGTTTGGTCACGTTTGTCGGAGATCCGACAACCGCTGGAACAGACTAGCCCTGGAGTGGAGACGGTGTCTTGTAAACGTAATGTGGGACGCCCCCTGACTAGATAGTGCGACGATCTGTGCAGGGCGGCTGGCAGCGACTGGATGCGTGGCGCCGAGGGGGTGGACTGCGCTTCTTGGGGAAGCCATCTAGCCCTTTGGCGGGAAAATATTCAGCAATGGACTGCCGCAGGCTGCTGCTGATGATGATAGTATAGCAATAGATGAGTAGGTTATTCACCTAATGGTAAGTGTTTACCACTAACTGTTAATGGTTTAACTATACTATAATAACCACAGATGCCGGTATCTTGAATAACCCAATGAAATTGTTCCCGAACACCATGGAGTTACACCATGTATTTTTTATAGTAGTAGCAGGTAAATGACCGAGCGAGTTACATGATGGTAAGAAACCAACGCCACACATGAACATCTGAAGTAGTAACGACACTGAAGATGCGTTGCCTACCCTAGAGTAAAAATCTGAATAATTGAAAGAGAAGAAGGAAGTCATAGGTGAGAGACAAGGAAGAATAAAAGAATGGGAAAGAAATTGGGTTTCCGGTTTCTAGCAATAACTTGATACCGATATTCTGTAACTTCCCATGTTTTTATGAGAGTGGGAAAAGAATTTTAAGAATTATGTCAGACTAAAATAAGTTGTTGTAAATGGAAAGTATCTGACTCTACGATTTTCCTCCGGTTGCCCAATGAGCAACTATGTACTGATGGGGGTAAATACATACCACTTATATTTACACTACTTTTATATGTTTCTTAGAAAACAATTATAATTACATTTTAAAATAATGAAGTACGGAAAATCACAGAATAAAGAAATAAGCTCAGATGTCTTATCGGCTAAAATATATGACTTGTTTTACGTAGACATCGTAAGTACATTTACGAATCTTAGACGGGAATTGTGCACAAAATTACCGTCATCGTTATAACCGCTGAGAGGGAACTACAACGGGAAAAAGAGACGATTCCACGATTTACCTTTTCGTCATCACCCCTTTCCAACTTTTCAACATATTCTATTTTTTCCGAAGATTTGGTGTTTCAAACATTGGCCAGCGTTTTTCTTACCACGAAGTAGCCCACGTCGATAAAAACATTTTAATTTGAAATCAAACGTAGCAATAAATAATTACGAAATACAATACAAAATAATTTTTGAAATTACAGCAAAAACTTGAGTCTCTTCAATATTTTTCGATTATAAATATCAGTACAAAGCGAACGAGGGATAAATTGTTGGGTAAAGAATGGGATTATAGGGGTACAGACGTACCTTTTGTATTTGAAAAGGCTGTGAAATTATTTCCCTCGTTACATTATGGCATATGTTGTAGTAGAGATTACACAAATAAAACCAATCTTTCTTAAGCTCGAGTCCTTTCGCACAAAGTACCTAAGAGAAAATGTTTTGATGTTTTTTTAAAGAAGATTAGCAATGCTGTTATTGTTACTCGAATTTTTATTAACGAAGCTACAATACTGATAATGGTAAAGCCTCACTGCAGACGAATACTTTGTCAAGAATGGCATAATATTTGTCTGTAATATAAATGGGCCGGCTCGCCCGAGGAAGTACCACACTCATGCTAAAAATCGGCGTTTGAGTGGAAGCTTAGCTCCGCGCTTCTTACGGTAAGCGGCTGAGTTCCGGAGGCCTAACACCCTTAATCTTCCCCTTCCCTTCACTTTCACTCTCACTTCCATAATGACACTTTCCATCTTTAAGATCGGCAACGCTTCCGCAGTGCCATAGGCTGTGCGGAAGCGTCTATGGGCGGCATTGATTGCTTACCATCAGGTGACACGGGATAGGAAGACAAACGAGCAGGCGTTTGCCTACCTATCCCATAAAAAATACAATTCTGTTAATAAAAACCATTTTTATTAACTGAATATCACGTCAATAGTTCATTGGTAGATAGAATTAAGTCAACTGTATATGTAAAATCATAAGCGCTAACTCTTATCAATTAGTATATCACACCTATAATGTGTTAAAATTAATAAAGAACACGTCCTGATTCTCACGAGGGCGAGAAGTGACCAATGCAGAGTCGTTTCGCTGAATGAAATTTCGCTGGGATAGGCGTGAATATATAAAATAAATTAATAAAGAAATAGTTAAAAAACCAAACGGTTAGAATGCAACGACGTGGACGCCTCCGGCGATGCAGATGTTTATGGACAGCGGTGATCGCTTACCAACAGGTGACCTGCAAGCTCGTTTGCCTGCTCGGCTATAAAAAAAACCCTGACAAACGTGTCCAGCCTAATCCAATTCATTTGACTCCAAAGGGATTCCTTCATTTCGAATCGTATCCAGCAGAGAAACTCCGAGCACAAAGAGTTGTGAGTGAAAGATAGAGAGAGAGAGAGAGAGAGAGCTCTATAACCCTTTGAGTTGATGAATCTTTAATAACAATTTTCTTTTTCAACCAAAAGTAATGAATAAGTTTCATTATATATACGTTTTTATATATGCGTATTCATTATATATACGTTTTTATATATGCGTATTCATTATATATTCGTTTTTATATATGCGTATTCATTATATATACGTTTTTATTATTCCTGAATAGTTACGAAAAATCAATTTTCAATAATTGGTTCAATTTATTCTTCTTTGTCGTTTTAGATATTTTTTCAATAAAAAAATTTAACTTTCTACAGTTAATAACGAACACCGCTAATTGACCGACGGGTCTCAGTCAATCGAAGTAGGGAAATTTTCTTTCGCTTACCCCGAGCTTCATAACGATCTTAATCGTGAATCGAGAGGGATAGGGTAGCACAAAGCAATTTGTTTTCTTTACTCCACTAGAGAAAGCGTAGAAATAAAATCGTACAGTTAAAGGAAAATATAAAATGTTCAATAAATCAGCTTTATATATTTCGAAAGGATAGTAAATTGACACAGTTATTTGTTTTGTATTAATATTAATATAACAATAAATAGTTTTGTGATAAGGTGAGTGTGAACTGTCTAGGTTTGATTGGATCAATTTACGCTATCATAGCTTTTCCACTAATAAAATAAACATAAATAACCTAATTTGCTGCGACCAATTGACTCAGTGGCGGAGCCTTCCGCCCGCGGAGTCAAAGGTTGCGGGTTCAATCCCTGCATCGGAATAAATATATGTATGGATGACAAATATTTATTCTGAGTCTAGTAACCCTACCAATCCGAATTGGACAAGCGTGGTGGGTTAGTCCACAAGTGGGACATGTATGGGCTGTTAAAAAAATAACCTAATTAATAAATTAAACGCTTTATAGTCAAAGTACCATACGAGAATTAACCACACTTGGCGGGTGAATGGCATTTGGTTTTATAAATCAAATAAATGCTTCTACTAACTGATATTTACTCCCATAGACACCCATAACACGCACGAGAAATAGTCACCCTGTTCCATGGTATAAACCAAGTAAAATATATATATAATAAATTAGGCTTGTACTAGATTTGATAAGAGTGAAATTAGGCAAAGAACAGATCAACTATCTGTTCTGAGAGAAAAATATATATTTAGATGGTTTCCGACTTCTCTACACAACAGTTAGTTAATTAATTTTACAGGTAATTTAATTTTACAGGTAGTTGATTAAAAAATCAATGCCGTTTATTTAAATAATAACAGTGGCAATATCGGTCCGCCTCTAACCCATACGGATAATGGCAGCTGTCAGCTTCGATTACCATTAGCGTAACAACTGGTAAACAACTATGATTATACCGCAGGCGGTCCACTCCCTACCGTTAACTATGTATTATTTTGTTCCTACTCGCGTTTACAGGTCGGCATTATATTTTTCAGTTAGATCTAGATCTAGATCTAGATCATTTTAGTGTTGAACTTAAGATGTGTTTTAGTTTTTGATCACAATATTTTATTTGGGAAATATAGACCTTTTTTCTGAGTAAAATTAAAAGGTGTCTTAAAATATATTGATTATTATTTTTTTGTGATATTACTTTATAATTTTTGTTATATGATATGGATAGTTAACAATAAAACTCCTCATAATCTCTTAATATTTTTTAGATTCTGTTAAAATACAATTTGCCATGGGACGCTATCCGTCTAGATAGAACGACTTTCTGTACAGGGTAGTTAGCAGAGACTGAATTTTGAGTTATGATTCGGAGTCTAGTAATAGACAACAGCAGGCTGTTGATGATGATGACGACGACACTAACGACTAAATCGCACCTAGACAGACCAAGAAAAATATGGATAAAACATTTATTATTTAATATTGTTACTATTTGAAACAGCGCCATCTATTTCCTCTAATTTATATTAATAAATAGGAAATCGATCGCTGCTTATTATCCCTTACAAAAGAGGAATAGAGGGCGTTAATAATGTTTTTTGCACACTATACGAGCATTGTGCTGGAAATCCGCCCAATGTCAACCTTACTAACTTTCAAAAAAAGACAAATATTTTATTTAATACCAGGGATACCATTCGAAAATTGCTAATGGTAATAAGTGTAAGAAATAACCTTACACATTTGCAAATATTACACGTTCATTGTAATTGTTTCATTTACTATTTTGCTAACCAAAAACAATTATCGAAGTATTCGAATGCAATTAACGTTTTAAGATACCATTACTGAAATAGCAACAGAGCAAGTTTTCAATTTGACTTACGCAATGAAACAACAATAAGTTGTACAACTTGCCAATAAGAAAAGTTAGTTGTAGGAGTTAATTTAATTTTAAAACAATACAGAGGCGATCAACCTTCTCAAGCGATTGAACTTCTCTCGTTAATAGAATTGATATAATGTAGGTATATTATTTTAAACTTTTAACACGCTTCGCAATTAAAACAATGGTAAGAATATAAAAATATATCCCAATATATATGTATAAATGGCAATAAGAATCCAGAAACGTTGGAGCCGACGAGTGTTGAAGTTGAGAACGCGTCTTAACACATATAGGGTGAGACGCCCCCTGGCTAGATGGGACAATTATGTGTGCAGGGCTGCTGGAAGAAATTGGATATGTGTAACCAAAGATTGTGCTAGGTGTCAGGGAAATGGAAGCTTTTGTCAAGCAGTGGATTAGGCTAAGCTACCTTCTAGGCATATCTTCATGATGATAATAATTTAAAATAAGTTTAATTCGTTAGTCGTCTCTTGTAATTATGTATTCCAAAGTGCAGCAAAGTAAAGCACAAAATATTCGTGCAATCTGCGATTCAAATCAAGTTTATCATTTCAGAAGGCGACAAAGCGTGTGTAGAACTGAGTCTTGAAACTTAACCAAGCCTGTGCCACACCTGCGACTTTCCCACAAATTGTGCCCGCCATCAACTCCCAAGTCACTACTTTCCGATGCCAACTTCGCCTTTTCCACCTCATAATTAATTCTTTATTCGAAACAACTTGGACTTGGACAACAGGTCGCGTCAGCACTTAAATAGTCCGAAGCGTGTTGAGGACACACCCATGTTAAATAAGTAAGAACTTCTTAGAAGAAGTGATTCAATTTATAATGGATCTATCCTTAATTCTGAAAGTTTCAACGGTGTTGTAGAGTCAATTGAATGAAAATGTCTTTGTCAAGTAAATATTTAAATCTCAAACACTAAGTAACATTACCTGCTTCGTATAATGTTTGAAGGGATCTGAGGCCCAATTCCTTTCCCTTTCCATTATTTTTTTCTCCGCCTTCCATTAGTTCTTTTTTACCCTCCTATTTATTCTTCATTTCTCTCGCATTATTCTCCCATTATTCACATACTTACCCTAAGCTTGGCGATGCATATATAGCACTTGCATAAAAAATTAAAACATTAACTGTTTTAATTAATACAAATTATTTAAATTTACGTTGGGTTTTATCTGTATTTATTATCTTATGTAATTCGGTTATATAATATATGTATGTATATACAAATGTCCATACTGAGTCTCAGTGTTTACTTATAGTACCAACGTTATATTATATTAAATTCTATTAATGGATCTAAAGTCACAGCATAGCCTTTCGAATTAGCAAACTAAAGTGGCAATGAGCTGATCACGTTTGTCGGAGATCGTTGGAGCAGAAATGGAGACTGCGTCTCGGTAAACGTAGTGTAAGACACCCCCGGCTAGATGGTGCGACGATCTGCACAGGGCGGCTAGGAATTGTATGCGTGAAGCCGAAGATCGGGCTAGGTGGCGCTTCCTGGAGGGAGGCCTATGTCCAGCAGTGGACTGCCGCAAGCTGTTGATTTTGATTAGATTTAGTAATAGATTATAAGTGTAAATAATTAATTTAAAATATAAATATTAAGTTTTTATAAATATTAAATTAAAATAAAAATATAAATAATAAACTATTAAGGTGAAATGTTTTATTAACACACGTGGGGTGCATAAGAATTTGAAATAATTATACAATTGTTATGCGCCCCATGTAGTCTTATGCGCCCCATGTTTTGGTTGTAGTGTGTTAATAAAACGGTTTCACTAAAAAGTTTTTTACCCGTTTTGATTGTATAATTTTTATTATAATTTATTTCACAAGTATTGTATAGGACTCGTCGAAATCAAGCCAAATGAGTCCAAACTCTATTATTAATAACGGTTACCCTATTGAATGTTCCGCTGTCCACTAACAGAGTCTATCATATTTTCAAGTTAATATATTTTTTTATGGCATAGGAAGGCAAACTAGCAGGCGTGTCACCTGATGGAAAGCAACCAACGTCGCCCATAGACATCCGCAACGCCATAGGCAGTGCGGAAGCGTTGCCGACCTTAAAGGAAAGTGAAATTATGGGAGTGGGAAACGAAGGGGAAGTGGGAGTGGGAAGGGGAGGGTGTTGATCCTCCGGAACTCAGACCGCTCACCGTACGAAGCGCGGTATCTAAGCTACCACTCAGACGCCGGTTTTCTGCGGGAGTGTGGTACTTCCCCGGGCGAGCCGGCCCATTCATGCTACAGACAAATAATATACCATTCTTGACAAAGTATTCGTCTGCAGCGTGGCTCTACCACTAGAAAACTTTTTTTTATAATTTTAACTTTTTTGTACAAAGTACACAACATGTGAACTTAACGCTGTCTCCCAGTCAACCTGCGGGTGAAAGTGAGAAAATCGTTTTGGAGGTAGTGGAGCTTCTAATAAAATAAACTATTGATGTATATATTATATGATATCTTAATATTGAATTATCACAAGAATTCAACATGTGAAAAGTATCATAACAATCAGTTTATTAGAAGTATTTGAAAAATCCTGTACATACTAAATAAAACCGTTTAATAATTATATTATATATCAAATATCCATTGAAAAACCCCATATAAGTGTGTTCGATAACTTTCGATCTTTGTAAAACTAGTTCATATCTAATACTTCTCAAAAGGCTATATCTCACCAAATATTGCTTTGACGAATCAATCTGGACGTTTAGCAGTGAGCCCGTGTAACAGACAGATCTGTTTGTATTGCACGAGCATTGTTCCGCAGACTGTGTATACGGCCAGATGACAGATGGATCCCACGGACGAAACTCTCATTGTTCGTGTTATGGGATAAGCGTATACCATTCGTACAATTAAATTCCTCGTTTCCCATTAATTTGATACACAGTACGGTATTCAAATATCTATATATAATATAATAAAAATATGATGTTTCTCGTAATATTTATTACGTTTCTAATTGATTAGGTAATTAATCGTTTATTAGCGATTACAATTAAAATTAATCTTATTCTCTTAAATATTTAATTATAAAAGTAGAATATTTTTTTAATAAAAATGTTTTATTAAAATCTGCTTGCTACACGCATCCAGCATATGTGAGTCGTTCTATAGACATCGTTGCTCCATCTGGCCAGGTAAGTTATCACCACCACTCATCTATAAAACAAAGAGAGTGCGTTGACCACTTCAGAGTAAAGTGTAGGTAATAAAGCGGGAAGACAGAACGAAAAGGAATTGATTTAAGTCCTAAACGTAAAAACTTATTATCACGTGAGATCAAAGTGCTTAACAATCCAAAGTGTATCTAGGCTTCCAATACAAAAACTTGTAGGGTATTACACCAGTTATTCGGTAAAAATAATTCAAATAGATGATCATCAATCGCATCACTCCAACCATACCTGAGGCGATCGACCAGACATTGATGGGACGTCCCTTTTATACCCCCGCACAATCTACCCCCGTCATCTCTTGGTTACCGACACAATGTCTTTGTGCCTTTGTCACCCCTGTTTTGTTGAGATCGGTCATGAACTCTTCGATTTTAACCTTTATGAGGATTCTCAAGTTTCCATATAGTGTATTCTATGGGTCGAGGATCTTACGAAGAATTTTCTTTATAAAAATACTACAACAGTCAAATGTATGTTCGGATATATTTATAACACGATTAAATAATGAATGGCATATACAATGCCGCGGCTATAATTTTTTCGCATTAGTGTCAGCTGCCGTCGTTTATGACAATATTGCACATAATCACATCATTTCACTTCATGTGCATAATTTACCAGCCGCTTCCACAATGGAGCATCGGCACATAGACTACGCATATTAATCAGCTATTTCAATGGCTCTAATTAGGCCTGACACGAACAGAGTTGCAGTAAGCGGCGAACATTATAATACCTACTATTTGACGCTGAAGGGACACTATAGAGTGCCATTTATTAAAAGCACTACACAAACTGGCAAATCTAACAATATTTTATTAATTTATAAAAGTGCGACATGTACAGTGTTTTATATTTCATTTAATTTTTTAATATTGTAATTCTTTACAAATCAAAAGACATTGTAAATAAATTGTAAATATACACTAAGAAAGCTAGAGGGATATATGTCTGTATGAACGTACAGTGGACGCCAAACTTGGTCAACCTGTATAATTAATTATAAATGTCTTATTAAAAAAAGAAGCGTTGTAAAATAAAATAAGGAAGACAGCGTTAAAATGCAAGCATCATCAACACCAGCATATAGTCCACTGCTAGACTATGAATATAATACTGTTTATAATGGATGCATGGACGAGGACGTTTTTAAACGACCAACCCAATCTACTTCTTCGATAACATTTACTTCAGTTTAATGCAGACGAACATAGTTAAGGTTCTAAAGTGTTACAAGCAATCTGTCTGACGATGCGACTGCAGTTGTTTCTTCCATTAGAGATTATTATTTATAGACAAAGTATAACTTAAAGTACAACTAATGTTTATAGACAAATAAAGTATAACTTACTAACTATATAGTGTAAGGCTTCTGATATCGTAAATTCGCTTGCCACGCGTGGCGATAATGGCAAAAGCTCTCTAGACTGTAGGAGATTTAAAACTATTACAAGCAGTAAAATATAGAAACTGAACTATTTATTAAACAAATCATTATAACAAAACAAAAGATTTTAATTACGATTAAACAAAAAAAAATAATTACTAAAAAATAAATTATTATTTAACAATATTTTCTTTATTTCATAAATAAATTACATTTAATAAGATGAAGAGATTACTGTAATTTACATAAAAAAGGAAGAATTAGAATTAGTCCACCAGTCTAGTACCATTTAAATCTTATTATTATTTTTTAGCTTGCGTCAATCAATGAGATTTAATGAAGGGCTAATGCTTGTTTAAAATAAAACAACTTTCACTTGCTAGAAACGGTTTTAAGGGAAAGGAAAATCAGTTTTAAGATACGCAATGCATCCACAGTATCACCAATTATGTAGGCTTGGGTAATTACTTATTATCAGGTACTGTTTTTTCAATAATTAATCTTTTATAAAAAAAATTTTGGGAATATTTTTCACAAAACTAATTTGTTTCTATATCATATTTTTACTCCACTTTCATTTACGAAGAGGTACTTACATTTATTGAATATTTTGAAGAAGAATATTTTGTCTCTTAAAAATTGCAAAATTTTGTCTAAAATTTGGGTACGGAATTGTCAGATGAAGCGAAATATGATAATTGCAGCATACTGGACTGCATCCATACATTAAAATTAATCAACGTAAACACATATTTCCACGCCTGTTATCAAATACATTGTTTACTAATTGAATTAGACAACAAATGTTTGGTACATGAAGTTGAAAGATCGTACATTTCGCTGGGATACTGTTTTAGAACTATTGATTGTTCCATAAATAATAGACACAAGTTGTTTTTTTATTGATTCTTCTATTCTTTAAAGAAATTAAAAGACGTAATAGTGGATTGTGTTTCCACAGTAATCGAATTCTGTATTCGTTTCCGTATATTATATACTGCTTCAATTCTGTGTAGTATTAGTTGTACATACAAAGTAAGTAATAATTTTGAAATATGTAATAATTTATATGTAAACCTAAGTTTATTAGTGCCGTTCAATATATATAAAATAAATATAAATAAAACAATATGATGTTTATGATACTTCAGGAGAAAAAAGGCATGCATAGGCTTGATATGTATAAGCAATGCATATTGTACATATAAAATGAAACAAGTATGTTTTACAAAAACTATAAGCTTCAATAACCCTTTAAGTTAGACGTTACTCTTCCGTTCTATGCTATCAGTTTATCCAATTTTTATAATTTTATTTTAAGAAGTTTTATATAATATAAACAAGCATTTATTTGTGTAAGTTAGAACACTGAAAAATTCCTGATTAATGAAATTTTATATTCCCAATATCCTACACCAAAAAAGGCATATAATTTTTGTGAAACAAAAATGAATGTTTTTTATAGGTTTTAAGGTAAACAAAGCTAATTATTAACATAGTTTATTTTTTTAAAAATCTTATTAAACTAGGCAAAAGAGAAAAGATGATGGAATCTGCAAAATTTACAAAAATTCTTTGCTGTTTCTTAAATATACTAGATTATAAGAAAGATTGTTACTAACGATATATGGGCTAGTCCTGAAATAAAGTTTTTTATATTATATTATTATTATATTAAAACACATCGCAAGTGCTTAATGAATGTATAGCTAAACTACAGACCAATAGTCCTAAATGAATCTAATCCCAATATTGTAGAATCTCCTTGAAAGAATTACAAATATGCAATTCATATGAGTACATAAATATATGAAGTCAAATAAACGTCATCAATAAACAAATAAAGTTGGCAACATCGACAAGCATTTGCATCGTTAAAAATGTTACCCCCACGTTACAATTACGTTTAAAACAGTCAATAATAGTAACAAACAGGGTTGTGGAGATGACAAAGCGGGCGACACAATAAGAGCAGACAATGAGCGCGGTATCCGTCACCATGCAAATACTGTGCGCAGCTCTGTCACTGTCAGACCTAATTAGCGCTGCCATTGAGATTGTCTGATTAATACGTGCATTGTCTGCCATAGTCTCCTGTTCAACTTGTACCGCTGACTAGTTATTGACTTTTTGTCACATACCCGCATATCTGTGTATTTCTGCGTTCTTGTTACCCGAATACAATGAAGTTTACGAATGTAGACAAGTACGTAAATGTTTTTTGAATGAGATAAAAATTCAAACGAGCAAGCGTGTCATTTGATGGAAAACAATCAATAGCCTATAGACATTTCTAACACCGTAGCCATTATAGAAACGTTGCCGGGCTTAAACAGACTTAAATTTTTAGACTCAAAAATATAGCACCTTTTGGTATTAGTTGAAGTATGTGGACAGTCAGAATTTTTACTTAGCTAAGATCCGGGACAAGCAAACAAAAATACATACAAACATACCTATCATCACGCCTGTTTCCCGTTGGGATAGGCAGAAACCACAGATCTCCATCTGCTACGATCCCGGCACACCTTCCTTGCTTCTTGCAAGCTCATCCATCCTTCCTCTGACATTCATCGTAACAAAACGGCTCTCTGATAGTCGCTTCTCGTCTTCGTGAGAGTCAGGACGTGACGGGTGGTGAACCACGTCGCCGTCATTTTTAAAAATTAGGTTTAATAAAATTCGTCAGAGTGAATCCCACGAGCCGCAACGGAAGAATGGAAATCAGCCCCAGCAGAGCCCAGCATGCTGAGGTAAGGCACTATAGTACCCGGCGGAGCGGTGCATCCAGACTTGGAATGCGGGAATCACACCTACGATCATTGAACTGAACTTTGAGAGGTAGATTCGGCACTGAGCAAATACGGTCACCAAATTAGTAGAGTTTTAGATACATATGTCATTTATGAATCCAATGCAAATTTTATACTTTAAGTCTTAAATAAAAGGAATTCAGACGGTAATTTTAATGGTAAAAAAAAACGATGTCGAAGATTTTATTTACCATGTCAATTTTTTAAAACAAAAACAAACTTATACGAGCTTTAAATTTCTTCAGCGATACCAATAATATTTAAACAATTAACTACCGTAAGTAAAAAATGTTGCAGTATATTAGAATGGATCAAAGTCGGTATATTTTTTCCTTTTCATTTCTACGCTGTCGTCCATCTTTGTTTTTAATAAGAAGATGCCAATAGCGCTACTCTAGAGAAGAAAAAAAATATACGTTAAGGACCTCTATCTCATACATGACTGACTAATCACTGCTCCCATTATGAAACGGAAGTTTCAAACAGCACAAGCATTACGGTGCTCATAACCGACATAGCGCGAAATACATTCAACAAAATTACCACTTTTTGTTGATAAATGTTCATGCTTCCCTGCAGGCTGCTGTTTATGTGCCCATTAACTTGAAATACCCACTTATTAATGAGTAATCTGTTATAATTACGATTCTAGCAACGTATCGTGCGTGCACACTTTGTTTTGACTTAAGGTTTGCACACAAATACCTGTTCCACTAAAGTGGTACCGTTTCCCCGTATAATGATATACGAGTAACAATTAAGGACTAATTTATGTACAGCTGTTATTGTTTCACAGGGAAACGCTTCGAACTCTTTGTAATTGAACCTTTGAAGGTTGCAAGAAAGTTATCGCCTGTTATACCCATATAACAATATAAACGCGGTTGTTCGGCCGGAGGTCACGATGATAAACCACTTGAAATAATAAATCTGAGCAGCAATGGCTCAGTTCGTGAGACTGTACTGTACTCGGGCTCACGATCATATGAGTTCATATTTTCTATTGAACTATTGATGTGAACCATTTCCCAGCACAAAAACTATAATGTTTAACAAAAATTCTAGTAATATTAAAAATATTTTTTTTATAAGTAGACTAGCTTCTTTTAAAAAAAGTATTCCTTTTATTTTTAAGTATCATGATTTTCGTTATTAAGAACTTTATCACAATTATACACATAACACCACATTAAGCTATAGAGCGATATATGTATATTAGTATCATCATCTTCATCAGTCTACGAGAGTCCACTGCTAGACTTACCTGGCTTCCCCTTTGACTTCACGCATCAAGGCCTTGCCAACCGCCCTGCGCAGATCGTCCTAACCAGGAAATCTCCTAAAGTGCAACCAAAGTTAGCGATATAGCTCACCGACTTAGCAAACTAAAGTGATAATGGACTGGTCTCATTTTTCAAAGAACCGACAATCGTTCGAGTATATGAATGCTGAAGTCAAGATCTCGTCTTGGCAAACGGATTATGAGATGATAAATTATATTTATAGTAAGACATTATGTTTATGCAAAGAACAGTGAACAGCAGTTAATAATATAACAAGCTGAAAAAAGCATTAACTTTTTGCACTTACGCATATTGATGCAAACATGGAACTAGGCGTTAGCCTAACGTCGTAACGACGCCGTCATTTTTTTATACAATTTGTTAAAAAATGACAAAATTGTCAACCGTCACGTCTTGATTCCCACGAGGATGAGAAGCGACAAACAGAAAGCCATTTCGCTACGATGAATGTGAGAGGAAGGATAGATGAAAAGATGGATGAGTGTGCAGGAAGCAAGGAAGGTGTGCCGGGATCCCACCCACAAGAAGAAATGGAGAGCCCTGTGCTGTACCGGGAACCACTCAGTAAAAATAATTTAATCCAGTTAATCTGTTGATCCAGTATTTAGCCTTTTAAAAACTAAATAAATGAATAAAATTACATTGTTCCCAAATTATGTTACTGAAGTTTTATACATTGTCTCGATTGAAGACAAAATCAACACTCACAAATTTTCTCAGAATCTATTAACTTACGTTAAAACTTAGACTTAGGGTTCACTCTTATGGTGTTATCGCAGTGGCGAAGTGCTCGCTTTCTGAGCCTAGGGTTTATTAGAATAACTAGCTTTTCGGGCCCATACAGCTATCGAAACGGCTTTATGACGATTTTAGCTACGTATGGCGGCCATTTTGTTTTGCTTTTGTTTTTCTCCCTCCACCTATGTGTTCGCACTTGTCACCATTTTTTGTTCAAGGGCGACCTCTGTAGGTATAACGGTTCGGTTGGGCCATCGAACATCTTTTTACCATGTTCAGATTATCAAGGTATGACTATAATTCCTCTGCCTCAAGCCCTATCCGAACATTTCTCTAGAATAAACTTACCTGTAAAACTAACTGTAAAAGATTGAATCTTTTACAGTTTCCCAAATAACAATGAGTCAGGCAGTCAGTCAATCAGCCAAAGGTAATGCAGCCTTATATGATATTAATATTTGTATTACACGTATTATTATCGGATTCTTCTATGTAGTATCGAGAGAGTAGTTATTCTTCTCTTTTGTATATTTCTAATGATAAACTCCACGAAGCAAGGAAACCTAGTATGGAGTTTTGAATGTAAAATTTTCTATTATTATTTATCGTATATCAAAAAGTAGTGAGACCAAAATATATTTTTTTAATAAGCAAAAGCTAAATAGTCCAAACATTTTAATTAACAATTTTAATGAATATGAAACAGGATCAGATAATTTAACATTACTATAATATCTGTTTGTTCCAATCATATCCGAAAAGAAAAAAATTACCATACAAATTTATTTACCTAACTGTAACGATATAAATTAAATATTACTAATTCAACTTCATTTCACTAACAGATCAAAATATCGCGTAATTTGACCACGGCTGATAATTCATATTATTTAAAAAACACTTTAAAGTTTTCTCCATACAATTTTTAAAATACAATTTTCAGAATTATATAAAGTACGCAAAGTATTAATAAATAATTTAGAAAAATGTAAATGTCAACTATTAATTTTATGATTCTAAGCCATTATTTCTTTATTATTATATATTATTCGTTATTACTATTATTATAATTATTATTTAATTAATATTTTTATAATAAAGGTTCAAACTTTTAGTGTATCATTCGCTTTTTTAAATATATTTTTAGAAATACCTTTTGGAAAGTTCGCATTAATTAACAATTTAGACTATAATACTTTAAAACTGCTTTATATTTACGTTTATAGGTCATTAAGGGGCAAGTTCAAGTGTGAACTAATCTGAACATCACTGAGGGTGCTTCATATAGACACGTATGCAGAATTAATGAGCTGTCGATCAAGAGCTGCACCTTTATGAAGTGCCTCGGGGCTTATGGATGAGTAGGAGTTTACAAAGAAAAACTGTATTAATTAAAATAGAGGTTACAAAGAAAAACTGCATCAAATGAAATAATTATTAATGCAATTTTTCATTGTCTCATTCACTGCTGATTTTCCAAAAAGTCAATCTTAATATGATCGTCGAAATAATTGCGTTTAAAAAACTTGCTTGCACGACACCAAAAGGTTCAAATAAACAATCAATCACTATTATATAGCCATAACAGTCCTTTGGTGAACATTGGTCTCCTTCAAATGAGGTGTTTAAACCTTTACCTTTATGCAGCAACAGTAGGATTGGGCTTCACAAATTAGTTTTTATTGTTCACTTACGTCGTACGAGGCGACTATAAAAGTGATCACTTATTGATTACTTTTATAGTCGCCTCGCTCGATAGCTGTGACGCACTGTTGGGTATGAAGCTTATATATATCTATGAAGCTTATATATATATAACTGGAGAAATGGAAATTACCCCCCATGCTTGTCCAAAATGGAATGGTGGAACACCCAGGCTCGGGATAAATACATGTAAGCAGGCATATATTAATCCCTAGGCGGGAACGGAATTCGCGACAAATGACTTCGTAAGCGGTAGCTTCTCCTCTAAGCCAATTAGGTTCTAAAAAATAAGAAATATGTAACCATAAATTGCTGATACTTTAAAAGGTTGATAATCTACAATGTGTAAATAATTAATGTGAGCTATATCTTATAGTACAAGTATATATGTACGTACATATGAGTAGGGAACATGTGCTAGTCTTTGATAAATGATTGTACAATGTCGTCCACATGTCTCACATAGTAGATTTCCCACGTGACATGCCGTAGTATCGCACAAAGCAATCGGTTTCTATATAAAATATCATATTTTAAATCCAACCAGTAATAAATATCGAGCAATAAAAGCTTCTTGAAATGTATGACAATACTTTGTCATTTTTCATTTTGAATTTTTTTTGTATAGTAAGTAAAGAAAATATAGTAAGATATTTCTAATAATACTAGTCTATTATCATCATCAATACATCAGCTAGATCCAATCCCAGTTTATATTAACATATATACTGGGACTGGGATAAACATGCGTAGTAGTAGTAGTAGTGACCTGAGATACAGGATCACCCCTTGTTCAGCCACTAGCCCACCATATAATAATTATTCTAATAGTGTAACATCCTAGAACTTGTGGTGTTGAAATAAATGATTATCATTATCAATGCTTGTCGGTTTAAAGCAGTATATGATGTTCTAGAATATTCGTTTAATCATCGGTGCCAACCTGTTGAACAAATGACAATAAAGCACACGTTTTATGCCTCGTCGTCGAAGAGTTTTATATGCCATAACACCATGGTCAACGGCAAAACGTAATTACGGCCACTGTTAAACGCTAAAACCGTAGCAACACTTTATTTCAGTCGTACAATGTGAACAAATATTCATTTTACATTTATGGATATCCTTAAAAATGTATCATGCGCCGAAAAGGTTGTTACAAAATTAATAAAATCATTATTGACGTCATCGCCATCATCAGAAGCGCTACAGCTGCGGGTGGGCCTTGGCCTGGTCCAAAAGGTCTCACCAGTCCAATCTCTTCCTGGCTATTTCCCTCCAATCCATCACACCGAGAGTTTTAATAGATACGTGGGCCCAATCTTCGGCTTGAAGCATACTATAGCGTAGCGGTGATATGGGAAGGCGAGGAAGGGCAGAAACGAAAACCGAGCAGAAAGGTGAAACTTCCGACAATGACTGCCCACCAAATGGCGACATGATTATTTTTATTGATCTAGAGTGATCAACAATATACAAATGTACCTTGAAAATCTTTAAACAACCTTGTGTGTAAAAGTATATTACAATGTATTTATAGTACATTGTGAATAGAATATTATAATGTATCTATAAAATATTGTGAAAATTATATTATAATATATTTATAGTAGATACATTGTGAAAAGTATATTATAATGTATTTATAGTACTGAAATATCCTTTTATCAGAATCTTCCCATGTTCACTTTTATAATAGTTAATTTTATAATGATTTGCCATTTAGCTTTAAGTGAAAAGTCATCGTTCGTTAAGTTCCCGTGAAGTTTAAACGCAATCTGTTTGCGTTACTGCACTGGTGGGTGTCTGTGCTCTAGAAACAGAATATATTAGTCTTGTAGTCGCTTACGAAATGTGTTCGTTAGATTCTGTAACGATATGCACAGCTGTAACTAACAAACTTAGTTCAATAAAAAATAACTCCTAACGCACCTACAAGTTATATTATATGGATATTTGTTTCGTAGAAGAATTTATTTAGAGATTCATTCTAGATATTAATAATAAAAGCCCCTGTTGTATATCTTCTTCTCGCCATGTTCCGTAAGTCTCTTTATAATAATTAATAATAATAATTCTTTATTTGCATAATGTGAGGTATAACTAGATGAAAAAAGACGTATAAAAGGTCTAGCACATTGCCACTTATGGCTATGTATTATTTTATATTATATAATATATAACGTTGCATTTATGAACTCAATATGCCATATCAAGTGAATGCCTTCCAGGACTCTTTTTCTCTTATCTCTTGTCGTCGAATCTCTTATGAGCTGTAAATACTGAAACCGTGAAAAATTAACAGTGATAAGGTCAAGGCAACATGAATCGGCTCCGGCCGGTCGGCTCCTTCTCATTTCTTAATAATAATAATAATAATTCTTCGACATAATTGTCTTTAAAGCAAAAAAGTCCTGAATATTATAAATATTGGCAGCTATTAGCCATTTATGTAATCTTTTTTTTAAATAATTCTCCCTTTTTATTAATTCAATTCCCCCCTATTCGCATCGTTACCTTATTATTATAAGCGACGTCTCTAATATAAAATACATTGAATAGGGCCCGTAGTTAACGCTAATTAGGGACAATAGTTGCTAGTACCATTAGATGATCCTGGGTGATTAACCCAAAAGAGAGAGAAGGCAAATGGCGACGTCAAAAAATGCCGAAATCGTGCATCTGCTAGCCCAATTCAATGTATTTGGAGAGACTAATGCTCACTTTGGCACTACACTCGACGACCAATTGGCTCAGTGGCGCGGCCTTCCACTCATGGAGTCAATGGTTGCAGATTCGACCAGCAGTGGGATAAATATGGCCTGTGAAATAAAATGATCACCCAGTTTGCTGGGCCACACTGAAATGATGGGGGCAGTTCGCGCTATCAAGAGAACATATTTGGGTCGCCCAACTGGAGAGACATGGAGGACGCTGACTTGTACAACCTTCAAATCAGTTTTTTTTTTATGGCATAGGAAGTGTCACCTGATGGAAAGCAACCAACGCCGCCCATAGACATCCGCATCGCCATAGGCAGTGCGGAAGCGTTGCCTTAAAGGAAAGTGAAATTATGGGAATGGGAATCTGAGGGGGAGTGGGAATCGGAGGGAGAGTGGGAGTGGGAATCGGAGGGGGAGTGGGAAGGGGAGGTTGTTGGGCCTCCGGACCTCAGACCGCTCACCGTACGAAGCGCGGTAGGCAAGCTACCACTCAGATGCCGGTTCTCTGCGGGAGTGTGGTACTTCCCCGGGCAAGCCGGCCCTTTCATGCTACAGACAAATAATAAGCCATTCTTGACAAAATATTCGTCTGCAGCGTGGCTCTACCACTAGAAAACTATGCAGTTACTGGTAATCCATCTGCTACGATCTTGGCATACTTTCCTTGCTTCCTCCACACTCATTACTCTCCTCATGCAAGCCCGCCGTTAGTTTTTAAGAAAGTCAAGAGTACCCTTGACCTGGCCTTTCTTAAAAACTTCAGCGATTTGGGTTCATGGAATAAAATTATATCATATTGTTTAAAAAATCACGTAATTAATGACAGATTGGAGAGAAAATAATTTGAATTAATTAAAACATATGTCTTTTTCTTATATATTTATAACTTTAAACATTCGTTATACGTAATGTAGGCTTGAACAAGTACACACACTTGTTCGTTGCATACATTAGTTTTATATAACCCCTATTACAAATTCTCTTGCGCGATTTAAGACGAACATTTTAACGTTTAATTGCTGCCAACGGACTGCACTCGCATCCTGCTTTCAGAACAAATGTAGAACTTAGATTCCTAAGACAAGAAGTTTCCGACTTGGTTAAAGTTTACTTTAATATTGCTTCCATTCTGCATAGCCATGAATACCAGAACTTACATACATATATATTCGACATTAATTTATATTCTACTACTATTTAAAGTTTAAAATTACAAACTTATGCATTTTAAGGCTGGTATCTTCTGCTTCGAAGAAGATCTCTACGGAAAAGAAGCGACAAGTGTCACTGGCGGTCTTTTACGGAAAATATCTCCTATGGTAATAATAGGTATCTTATGGTATAGGTTTAGATAGGTCTTAAAATATTCGAGTATGTGATTTTTTTATGGGATATGAAGGCAAACAAGTAAGCGCGTAATCTGATATTTGCAACACCAGAACTTTTGCAGGAGCTGAATATAGCGGTATCTATTAGCATATATATTCCTATTTTTATTCTATTTCTATTCTTAATTTTAATTCCTATTTTACTTCATTTTATTTCAATTCTGTTATATTCTAGAATACTAGACGCGGTATATTGTAGAATAGAAGTAAATTAGATTTCGCTTTTTAATTCCATATTTTTATTCAAAATTTTGCTTTACATACCTTAATATTTAACAGTTTACATAAGATTACTGTTATATTCAATTTGATATAATAAAACAAATATGTTAAAACCCCACTTCATTGGGTAGCGTATTGAAGGTTCTAATGAGGGGTGAAGGTAGACTGCGCGCTCAGCAGAGAGCTATGTCTTTTATATACTTCCCCTCTGATTAATGTGATTACATTAACGTCAACATCCTCGGAACATAGTAACGCTTTGTTCAAGTAACGTGTTTTATGTGAGAAACTTACATTGTCGTGCACTACGTATTATGTATTTATACGACCAGTATGAGGAGACAACGACCTAATTTGTTCAGTGGTGCAACAACCGCCTTCGGAGTCAACGGTCGCAGGCTCTTTTCTGCATTATTTTTTTTATGGGATAGGAGGGCAAACGAGCAAGCGTAAATAATAATAAGATACAATATAATATATCTTTATTTTCAAAATGTTTACATATGTTACAGGATACTAGATCCCACACTAGGATTCCCTGTGTTGTGGGAAACTAGACTTTTCCGTTCATAAATAATACATAAATATTATTAAATAAATATCAAATCAGTAGAAAAAAAATTAAATTAAATTAAACACTAGTAATAAAAAAATGGATTAAGATAATAAATTATTTAAGATGTGATCTGTGTGTGTACAGCTGTGTGTGGGTGTGTGTGTGTGTGTTAATATACGTATATTTTTTCTAATGCGAGAATAACTACCTGTAGGTAGTATTTATTCCGAGTCATGGTTTTCCCAATCCAACTTAGGCAAGCGTGGTTGGTTAATATTAATTTTCTATGAAACCGAAACACTCTAACATTAGGCCTGTATAGACATGATAGATAGAAAAATTACACTGCGTATTTTACTACTTCTGGTTACAAAAATCCCCTAAATGGGGGACACCAGGCACACCCAGACTCGGAATAAATAAATTTTGACCATACATATAATATATATTTATCTCGATGCAGGAATCAAGACAGTATTCATTGACTCCGAAGGTAGTGACTTAAATCTGAGTAGTTTTGGTCGTAGTAGTATATTTTGTACATTTATAACAACAGGTATTTCATAGTCTACATTAAGTTTGTCTGTCATTCAGGACAACAGCTAGCGTATGCATTGTGATCGTAAAGTGGCTTTCAGACGCCAGTCATCTGTCAATTATTTCCAAATCCTCTAGGTACAATAGCATTTCAAGCTGTAACTTACCCATAAATTGTATCAACTAGACTATTCGCTCTTAATGACTACAATAAATTTCAACTCAAGCAAATTTATCCTGTCTTTGTAACTTAATTGTACATAACAGAACGTTTTCCTGGTGATCTGTGAGACAATCTATAAAGTTTGCATTGCACATATTGTCGCATTGTAAAAAGATGAAGAAAAAATACAGAAAAGAGTAAACATGTAAAATAAATAACTTGATTTTAACTTAATTGTACATAACTGAACGTTTTCCTTGTGATCTATGAGATCTATTTATAAAAAAGTTTGCATTGCAGATATTTTCGCATTGAAAAAAGATGAAGAAAAAATACGGGAAAGAGTAAAAATGTAAAATAAGTAACTTGATTCTATCTTAATTATATACAACTGAACGTTTTCCTGGTGATCTATGAGATCTATTTATGTATATAGTGTGCATTGCACATATTTTCGCATTGAAAAAAGATGAAGAGAAAATACAGAAAAGTGTAAACATGTAAAATAAGTAACTTGATTCTAACTTAATTGTATATAACTGAACTATTTCCTGGTGATCTGTGTGATCTATTAATGTATAAAGTTTGCATTGCACACATATTCGCATTGAAAAACGATGAAACAAGTAATAAAAAAAAATCAATTCCTACTTAGGTCAACAAAGTAAACTTTTATATTACTTACTTTAATTAAATAATTACAATTAATATACATACATATGTATAGAGAAATTTTTTTCTCTCATATAAAACTAATATTAGTTATTTAAATTTCATTAATCAATTAATATTTAAAAATTTCTAATAACATCAAGTGTCATTCGTTACAAATTAAAAAAAATGTATTTGAACTTGAGTGTATGTATAAAAATTATTTTATTGACAATAAATAGAAAAATACATAAGTATATAGGAAAAGTGAGAACTAGAAGTAGGAATTGAAATATTTATAAAAAAATAGTTTTTCCGAGTTTCTTTTCCACACCTCATTACAAAGTGATTGTAAAAGCTTGTCTGTTTGCAGACTGTTTGAACAATTAAATATAATTTCCAAAATAAATAATCTGAATATGAACATCTCTTGCGGTCGATGAAATAGAATTTTATTTTTAAAAAATGTTTACAATGTACAACAAGTTTTCATTTATAATTTCTTACCGGAACTTTCTTGCTATGTTACCAGACTCGGAATAAATATCCGTACGCCATACATATATTTATTCCTATGTGGGAATCGAACCGTGGTGGGGGTGCACTGAACGGATTGGCATCTTATATTAAATAAACCAATGATAAGAAAAACCAATAAATGTAAAGCATTTACTATTAAGTCACAAACCGTCCATGAATTACGCATGTAAAGGATCCCGTCCTTTTTCACACATGGAGTTTTGAGTTTTAGCAACGAAGTGCTATTCAATGGTTTCAATGGTGAAGACTCATCTCATTATTATCATTAAATGTTATACTTTGTTAACCCCTTCCATTAAATCCACCCATACGTCACACGTAAAGGGGGAGATCTTAACATATTGACATATTTTATCATCTGCATAGGCATATCATCTGCCTTTTTATTCATTACTTCGATTTATGTTAATAAAAAGTCGTTATAATGGAACAATATTATAAAATCGAATAACGTAGTAACAAAAATAAAGAGCGCTCAAACAAGACACGTTGGCACTATCGGAGGGTACTTTGAGATCACCGCTAAGTACATGCTAGCTATTAATATGCAAATTCTCATAAAAACTGCTTGCCTTGGATTTTACGGTGATCTACTATGTGTTAAATATTTATAAATACTTTATTTCTATACGAATATTTTAATTTTTTCCAGTATGGGGGCGTGATCTTTAAAAATAATAGAACATTTAGTCCAATCTTTTGGAAATGGAAGGTTTTGAGTTGAAATATATTATTACTTATATTTATTTTTCCATCTCAAGTTATATCTAGAATATTATTTGCTGGGACCTTTATCGTCAAAACTGCATACAGCTTATAGTATACAACAGATTACTGTGTTACATATATGTATATTTTTGTATGTGAACTAAACACTTAAGTTAATCTATATAAATAAAAATGAATCGCCGAAATGTGTAATATAATGTTCTTTCTTTATTGTGTTTGGTGTTATCTGGATAAGGTTTGTATAAAAAATAATTTTCAAAAAATTGTAGGGAAAGACGTAAAAAAACAATTTTTCTCTTTTGTCATTACATATGTGTCATCATAAAACATTGTAACTAATAAATGATGGCATTACTATGATTAACAAAAGAAGCTATTGATTAACAAAATAAATGTCAGTATTGATAGATTGACATTAATTCACATACAATTACCCTTTTGTATTACATAGGCAAAACTGTATTTCTGTGCGTCGTGCTGTTTTTTCCTCTGAGGTTTGTATCATTTTTTTCATTAGGTACACCACCCGCGCGAAGCCAGGGCGGCCAGCTAGTTATTAAATAAAATAACACACAGTATAAATACAGTATATAGTATAGTAACAATTTTAATCGGGTTAATATTTTTTTGATTTTTCATTCTTTCAGATCACTAAAAAATATTAATGTTGTAGTAGTTTCTGCTGCTACTTTAGCTACCTAGCTGTAACACTCCACTCCTGGACGCAGTACTTTCCCTTATACTATGCAGATTCTTGATGTTGTTTTATTGTACCTTATTTTAATATCAATATCAGCCCGCGGCAGTCCACTGCTAGATATAGGCATAACTTAAGGCGCGCTACCGAGCCTGATCTTCGATTACACGCAATTAGTCTCTGCCAGCCACCTTGCGCAGATCGTCGCTCCATCTAGCAGAGGGGCGTCCCACACTACGTTTGCCGAGTCGCGGTCTCCATTCCCGCACTCGTCTACTCCAACGATTGTCGGTTCTCCGACAAACGTGTCCAGCCCATTGCCACTTCAGTCTGCTAACTTGAAGAGCTATGTCGGTGACTGTGGTTCTTTGGAGAATTTTTTCCACCAAAGATCTTCTATCCGTCAAAGAAACTCCGAGCATAGCCCTCTCCATAGCCTTTTGAGCAACTTTGAGCTTGTCAAAGAGATGGACCGTCAGTGTCTACGTTTCGACTCCGTAAGAGAGTACGGGCAGGATGCACTGGTTGAAGACTTTTATTTTACCTTAGTTATTTTTATTAAATTAAGCAATACTATATATTTTTAATTCTTAAACTTTTATAATTGGCAACCCTAGCATATTTTCTGGTTCAAGCAAAAAATATACTCACAAAGAGCATTGTATATACAGATCTTTGAAACGTATTTTAAGTACAAAACAGTCGTTAGTTTTCTTATCGCGTCCGAGGTCTGTCAAATTAAATTAAATTTTCGGGCATTATGGGTGTGCGGTATAATGCTGACATCGAACACGTCAATCGTGCCCGGTCGTCAACCCATTGCAAAGTACAATAATTTATATAATTAATTAACAAATCAGTGCACCTTTGACAACCGTTGCGAACGGATGCATTCAAACATTCAACATTTTAACATTAATAATTTAACATTAAGGTCGTATAACATTAACATAACATCTGTAAGCATTTACCCTTGTGAACAATAAAAGGTTTGCTTACGGTAACACATTAACATTTAAAAAAACACTCCCATCCGTACCATCGTACAATGTGAATATTCAAAAAATATTTTTTTTATTCATTAATAATTGATTTCAAAAATTTACTTCATGTCAATTATTAAAAAATATATAAAATAATAATCAATAAAATGATATATGAATAATCAATAAATGTTAAAAAAAAGCAATTGAAATTACGATAAAGTGTAGTACAGTGCAGATGCTGTGGTTGGTGGCGATTTTTTACCATCAGAGGGTCCTTGTTTGTTTTCCTACCTTCTTCATAAAAAAATGAAAAAGAAAATCGTTATAAGACGCTTGGTAGATGTGAAACATTGACGACAGCTCGGTCCCTACCGTATGCTTACGGCTACATGTAAGTGACCCTGTATAGAGTCGAGTGGAGGGGAGCGTAGCCTCAATCGAGACGACATCTCAGTCTACGATTTCACTCCCATACCCCGCGATAAGATGTTTTACATAAAAAAACATATTGTTTTGCTTGTCGCGGATCTTAGCTAAGTAAAACTTTTGACTGTCTATATAGTGATGGATTTCCGCAAAGTAACGCCTGACTCCATTAATAATCATAAAAAAAAACACATTTTAGAAATAAAACGCCACCATAGAATGAAAAAGAAATTTATCATGCTACTAAACGTCTTAGTTCCTCTGCGCAATATAAACACAAATTTACAAAAAGAATCGAACCGATAGAAATGGTAAAGTATTTTCAGTACAAAAGGAGTCGTAAGTTTTGCTTATCGCCGTTCTTGCTCCGTTACCCTCAACCGAACAATTGATTCCAGCGCTCTCACAGCAAGATTTCACGGGATATAACCCATTTGGAATATAACCTTATTTTATTGTGTCTATTATACGCTTTAAATACATTTATGCAGCCAGCGAGCTTATCCGAGAGTATAATTGTGGTATTTCCGATGCATACGGCACTACTGCATCGCTATTTCATACTCGTACATTAAAACACATTGCAGCTAATAAGTAACATTTAATAATATAGTTTGATCAAACTAGAAGCAATGTAGAAACTCGTCATACATTTATTTTTTACTTCCTTAAATATTTTTTTTGTATATTCACGCCTATCCCCGCAGGGGTTGGTAGACACCACAAAGCTCCATCCGCTAACTCATCGCAGCGAAACGGCTCTCCATTGGTCGCTTCTCGCCCTCGTGAGAATCAGGACGTGACGGGTGGCGAACCACGTCACCGTCATTTTCAACAAATTAGGTATATTAAATTCGTCTTAGTGAAAAGGGCAGGAAAGGAAATGCGGGGGGGGGGTTATCAGACTCGGAATAAATATTAATAAATCCATACATATATTTATTCCGATTCGGGAATCGAACCCGCGACCCTTGACTCCGCGGGCGGAGGGCCCCGCCACTGAGCCAATCGGTCGCCTTCCGCAATTCTTAAATATACAGTTTCGAATCTTATTCGTGAAATCATTTATCTATCTTTATCTTATTTGTGAAAATTCAACTCACGCCCATATATAACATTTTTTTTCGTTCTAATACTCAGCTAGCTTTTAAAGTGCAAATGTCTAAATCGATTAATCGAAAATACATACATCATTCGTGTTAAAAAATTGTAATGCACGGTTGACACTTCTAGAATTTCACTGGCGAAGTCACCGTAGCCAAATCGGCTAGGATAATATAAGTAATAGCTTTGTTAGTCGATCTTCTGAGCCTTATTTTTTATGTAGCAAGACCAGCACGTAAAGTTTATCACATACCGGTTATTGACCATTGATAAACATATTTGCATTATATAAGAAATCAACTAGCGCGGTCACTAAGCTAATAACGAGTAAAGAGACACCTTACCCAAGTTCCAACAAGTGCTTTTAATTTCGCAAAGTCAAAAGGCACTTGTTGATAACATTTTGTAACACACTTCCATTTATTTTTTTCCTCTTATACCCGCTGGGATATATCTTGACAAGGATATATACGCCTTCTCTATCCAACCTTTATGGTGGCTCACTTGACATTAATAAATGCTAGCATTTTATTTTCTTTGCACTTCATTTTCTAGCATTATAAAATAAATTGTACAATACTTGGTATATTTCAGAATTCGTTTAATTCTTAATTGTAACGCTGTTCTACCTTTTAAAATCTAAAAAACACACATGTAAAACGCCGGTTAATTTATATGCTTAATATGGCCATGTAGCCTTTAAAGAAAACCCTTTATAAAAGCTTTCCTTATTTTCAGTCAGTCAGGCCTCTTGCTCCCGAATTAATTCGAAAAAATGTTCATATTGATATAATAAATAACCCTGGAGTGAAATAAAGCGTGTAGCTCAAGAGAGCTTAAGTAAGTCAAGTAAATCTATATTGTAAATAATTAACTTTAAAACGAAGACCAGCATAACTTTCCACTCTGCCACGATTTTAGAATACATAACCTCGGCGATGAAGTCTCACCGCATGAATCGAACCATGGGAAGGCAATTGCTGACAAAGTATTATACTACCGCTTGTAAAATTTGCATGTTTAGGCGTCCTGAGGTGATTTTGATCTCGTTATACTTTCCTTGCTTCCTCCACACTCATCACTCTCTTCATGCAAGCTCATCGGTAAAGGGAACTCTTGACCTGACCTTTTTTAAAAGCAATTTGGCCAAGGTATGTTTACCGTGGTTTCCCCCTGCCGACTCTTTCATCCACATCCATAACTTAAATTTCTTTTGCTAGTCGTCTTTCATCCATCCTCTCTGTGTGCCCAAACCAACAAAGCATCTCTTTCTCAACTTTTGTCACGACACCTTCTTTTACTCCACATCACTCTCTTATATCTTCATACCTTATTCTATCATTCTAAGTTACCCTATACATACTTCTTAAAGCTCTTAATTCCACCATATTCAGTCTGCTTTCATGGCTCTTCTGCGAAACCCAACTTTCACTACCGTACATCAAAGTCGAAACAAGCACTCCCTGATGAACAGCCAGTCGGACCATTTTAGACATATTCTGACTTTTCATAAAAGAGTGCAGGGTTTCATTGACCTAATTACCAGCTTTCACTCGCGTTTCAATGTCACCTTCACATTTTCCATCTCTTTTAAACAATGACTACAAATATGACTAATAATATAATATCATTCTCTTGCTCTTGGTGATTTCACATCGCCTCTAGGTATGCTTAATGTCGGCTAAAGACTAAATTTTAAGTTGCTTTTTGAGCGCTTCTATTTTCTCTCTCCCATCACCTTTCGAAAGGCTCGTAACATATCTGGAGTCGGACTAGTTGCGAAAATGTCCATTAAGCAACAGTTACCACTTATCATCATATAACTCGCTTACTTTTTCACCTCTATCTTTCATATATAACGATAGAACTTCGTTTGTTCTTCAAAATCTAATTCGTACAAAAATATTGGTACGCTTGGAACGTGTGGACGTTTTCATTTTATTTATTTCAGCCACGGCGGTATATCTTTGTTAAGTTATGACTGTCTCGAGTTGTTTAACTATTCTTAAATTATAAAGCGAGCGCTTTGAAAACAATTAATGGGATAGTCTCATTTGTTTTATTGTTGTTGTGCCCCACTGTTTATTTCAAACCTCACTTTTTAATCGACTTTAAAGGAGTAGGTTTTGTGTTGGTTGAACACAACAATGCAATAGATTTTCAATGTACGTTTATTGACTTTTCTTTCTTTTGCTATGTATTTATATACATACATACATTTTATCACGCCTGTTTCCCGTAGGGATAGGCAGAAACCACAGATCTCCATCCGCTACGATCCCGGCACACCTTCCTTGCTTCCTTCACACTCATCCATTCTTTCTCTCACATTCATCGTCGCGACACGGCTCTTCGTTAGTCTCTCGTCCTCGTGGGAATCAGGACGTGACAGGTAGTGAACCACGTCGCCGTCATTTTTAATAAATTAGGTTTATTATAATTTGTCATAGTGAATCCCACGAGCCGCAAGAGAGGATGGAGGTCAGCCCCAGCAGAGCCCCGCATGCTGAGGTAAGGCACTATAGCACCCGGAGGTGCCCGATCCCGGGATGGTCGGCACGCTTGCGACTAAGCTCGCCCCTAGCCATGCATCCATTAGCACGGCAGACCGTGGATTGGCGGAAAAGAAAAGAAAAGCATAGAGAAGAAAGGGAAGGGCAGGGGAAAGGAAAGATAGCTTAGTCAAGATGATAAGGATATGATACTACCGCAAAGGAAGACAAGAGCGATACAGTATGTATTTACAACCATATAATGTTTTGTTCCCCTTTTTTCGTAGCATAATCCCCCATAGATATCCTTTTAGAAAAGTTATACAGGACTTTTACCAATTTAAACCACGCTGTGATCCACTCAGCACCATTTTTCGAAACTGTAGGAAACGCTGTAAAGCACTAGTGCAGTAGTTCTATTCCTAATTGGAGCTTATCTTGATGATGAAGAGAAGCTGGATCTCTCCATTCCTTCATCACGTATAACTTTTTCTAACTCGCTAGATTTACTGACAAAAAAATGCCTAAAGGCATGAATGAAGTCAGTCAGTCTGCATTATATATAAAATATCATCGTCTCAATTATTATATTTTTTAAAACATAGGAAGGCAAACGAGCAGGCGTGTCACCTGATGGAAAGCAACCAACGCCGCCCATAGACATCCGCAACGCAGTACGGAAGCGTTGCTGACCTTAAAGGAAAGTGTGAAGAAATATGGGAGTGAGAGGGGGAGGGGAGTGGGAGTGGGAATCAGAGGGGGAGTGGGAAGGGGAGAGGGCCTTTGGAACTCAGACCGCTCACCGTACGAAGCGCGGTAGCTATGCTACCACTCAGACGCCGGTTTTCTGCGGGAGCGTGGTACTTCCCCGGGCAAGCCGGCCCATTCATGCTACAGACAAATAATATGCCATTCTTGACAAAGTATTCGTCTACAGCGTGGCTCTACCACTAGTATAATTTTACGTCCATATGCGTAAATTATTTTACAAGTATAAAAAAAACCTGATTTTTCGGGCTTAACCATCTCTACAGCTCTCTGAGTGACAATTAGTATGACTAACGACGGACCCACGTGGTAAGTAAGGTCAATCCCTATAAGACGGACCAAATGTCCAGCAGTGAACTATTTGAGTTGTTTGAGAAAGATTAACAGATTTATTAAATAGTGCTAGAACCATGGTAACATAGATGGGCTGGTTCAACCAGGGCACTATCGCACCCTCACAGAATAATGGCGTTTAGCGTTCGCGCTAAGCGGCTAAGCGGCGCGATCACTTTACTTACGCTTGATTACACGAGATCATATGGATCCAATTATATGAAGCGGACTGGCCGCACGGCCCGTCCGTAGCGCACTTTGAGTTTGTAACTGTTTAGCCGCTGTTCTTTGCGGCCGCGCTGCGTAGCCATACGGATGTAATTAGGCCCTTCTTCTTATGGTCCTATGTCCCCGAGGTGGGGCAGAGGGCGTCCACAGTGCTCCTCCATTGGGATCGGTTTTGAGCGACGCGCTTCACTTCAGGCCACGTCAACCCGATGAATTTCATCTCAGCCGCTACAGAACGCTTTCAGGTGTGTTTGGGTTGTCCTCGCTTCCTTTTCCTTTAAGGAGTCCAATCCAGCGCCTGTCTGGGAATGTGATCGGGGTTCTTTCACAGATTATGGCCTATCCAAGTCCACTTGCGGCGCAAGATTTGAATTCCAATTGGCGGTTCGTGACAAAGATCCAGTAGGCATTCGTTGGATATTTTCTCGGGCCAGAAGATTCCGAGAATTTGTCAAAAACATCGGTTAACGAAGACCTGAAGCCTATAATTAGGCCCTAAGTGGTAGTATATCTACCGTGTTACCGTATAATAAGTGGACCGATTCGGAAACTTAAATCCTTTCCTGCCCTTCCTCTATACTTTCTTCTTCCTTCACATTATTTACATTTTTGCCCTAAGCTAGGCAACGCATTTATTGTGCTCGTAGTATTGCAGAAGTATATGGTAAGGCAGTGCTTGCTTTCCATCAACTGACTCACTTGCAATATGTTGTATCGATTCCATAACAAAAAATAAAACTAACGTCATCTATTTTAATGTGTAATACGGTGAATATGAGTGTGTTAATTATCATGAAAATAATTTCTAAAACGTACCTAGTTAGTGTAATGTAAGCTAATACTACCACGTAAATAAAGTTGAAATGCGTGTCCGTGTCGGAAAGCATTTATCATTTTTATCGGTCGTTTCATAACCGCGTTTTCATAACATTCCCATGGCTTTTGTATGATATCTTTCAATTATTTCAATTAAAAACATGTATTTAAATGGTGTATTATTATTAACAAATAGTCCGTAACATACTAAACTTATTATTATGCAACAAATAAATTGACTCAAATAAATTATTGAAAGCATAAACTACTGCTCTGGCCCAACGACTCAAAGTGTATCTTGGCCACGAGAACAAGCCACCAGTCGGTTCTGTACGGGTCCTTGCTCGTTGTTGACTTGAAGTTTTCAAATCCGCAATCGCTCCAGTGACACCTGGCTCGAAAAGGGCAGTTCCAAGTATGCACTTTTAGCATCGGGATTCTCCCTAGATACCCGAGCAAACAGAATCTATGTGTTTTGTCTTTTAAATTATATTGGCATCAGTCACATTTCTTCAATTATAGCTTTCTTTAAAACTTTACACCCCCATTGGCTTTCGCATTAGACTGCATAGAATCGGAAAATTATACATACAATAAAAGTGAACTTAAAGTAATATTAATTTTATAAATTATTAAAAAAGTATTTTAATGCTATTATTGAAACTAATTTCACGTTTAATACGTGATATTTTTCACTTCTTCGTCATTTGCACTCTTATAAGAGTGATTGTGAAGGTAACGTATAGAAAAATAATTGATGACCAGCTAGGTTTAAAATGTTTTAGACCGAGATATAGAATCACTAAATATTATCAGTAAAAAATTTAGAATAGACACCTTTCGATCAGATGTCAGATTTTTGACTAAACGCAATTAATATTTTACAGCTAAACTGCATAGATTTTTACTTCAATAATATGTTTGTCAAAATACGGTCTCCGCTCCAGCACTTGTTCTTTTTCAATTCCATTCCAACTTTTATTCTTTTTCGATAATCATAAAAATAAATGTAAAAAAAATATGTCAATTTATTTGTAAATGACTGAATGTGTGTGCGTTAAAGTAATAAAGTACGTGGTGTAAAGTGTAGGACACTTATCATTTTTATCGCCCATACTTGCTCCGGTCATTTATTCATTGCCTAGCTATTGCACACATTAATACTTGCTGGAGCTAGAACATTCTAGCGTTAAATATTAATGCATACATTATAATTTGTATTTCTTTTTTATTACAGTATAAATGAAGTTGATCACTCAAAAGAGTTTTGAACAATATCTTCACCATTGCACAGTCCTATTTTTATTACAAGTAATTATAAGAAAAGTCGACCCTGGTATGTACCTTTAACTGACAACCTTCCCCTTTTCTTTGGATCTTCAAATTATTCTGACATACAATTAATATCAATACAGCCATCACAATCCACTGCTGAAAAATGGCCTCACTCATAAAAGTAAAGTATTGCCGTAATCCCGCGTTCGGCAGACAGATTGGAGATCTCGAAACGGTTCCAACTACGCATGAAGTCGCTGCGGCCCGTCTTCTCTTATTTCTCCCTTAGTCGCTTGCTAAAACTCTCACCAGAAGTATTAGGCTAGTTAAGGCCACGTTATTTCTTCTCGTAGGCTTTATGTCGAAACCCACGCGCAATAGATATTCCCTGCCTATGTGTAGTTTTCTGAAACGATTTGTTTGTATTTTTAAATGTCCAGCTTTTTCTTCTTCTTTACGATAATTTGCGGAACGGTCGCATAAACAACTAAAAACCAAAGCAAATCGCGAGTAGGAACATAATACTATACTTATTTTAAACTAAATAATATTAAAATATTTAAAGATCATTAATTAAACAAAGCCCGTAATAAAAAGTAAACTTTGTCAGAAAGGTATCCCACTTTAACGTAGTACTAAGTCAACGCTCAAGCGAGTTTTATAAATTTGAGATCTAGGAGTTTCGTTCTAATAATTCATTTTTATTATACGTATCTCACGCCCTTTGCTATATTTATGGCGCGCCCTCGTTGTTTCTACCAGGTTTGCTTAAAATAAATCATACCCGAATTTCCCTTTCTAAATACCAATAATTACCTACTCCACACTTATATTCTGAACCTATGTATTGTGGTCGATAAATTCTGTACAATTAAATGGTATTTAATAGAAAAAAAATCGACTAAGTTGACAAATTTGCAGAGATGGAAGGTCTGAATCATTCAATCACGAGAACCATAACAGTCCCTTAAGGTGCTACTTCCCATATACTGATATTTGCTCTTGTAGTCACCTAGTAGTATACCCACGGGAAGAGCTAGAATAAGCTAAAATTTGATTTAAAATTTTGCCAATCTGTTTTCCTTTGCCAGTCGTCTGCTTTTCATGTAATTTTCAAAATTCATTATACAAAAAGACTCAAGATATGTTAAGATCAGAAATGATATATTGTGTTGAACAGTATGTAAAAAAGCGACTGATATTCAACGACAAACTCACGATGATGTGGATAATAATATCAAAGAAAGTTCATATGTATCCAACATAACACATCAATTATTTCATCGTTTAGTCTTTGTGCCGTCTTTTGTAAAATTATATTAATTATGTCAATTAAAATAATATATGTAATACATAAATGTTTCATAGAAGGGAACTAACTGTCTGCTGTAGTACAGGATTCGCCATATTTCGTCAGGCAGTGAAACAAAATTGTACACTTGTAATCAATTAATATATTATTATTATTATTATTTATAGAAACATAGTATCAAACAGCTGCTATTTCAGATGTCGAAGCTGAAAGTAGAGAGAACCTAATATTTCTACATTGTTACATTAAAAGAAGAAAAGTTATAGTTTTTTATTGAATTATAAGTTTCAAGCAAAAAATAACTTACAGCATTAATCCCGACCTCCTTTCGAATAGCCGACCCGTATCAATCACTCTGGGGTAAATCGTCGCTCCACCTGGATGGTGAGCGTCCCACCCTACGGTTATCAAGACGCGGTCTTTACTCCAGCACTCGTCTACTCCAATGGTTGATAATTTTCCTACAAATGTGGCCAACCCATTAATCCTTCAGTTTGTTAAAATAAGGAGCTATGTCGGTGATTTTGCTTCTCCTGTGATAGCAGTCTCTCATAGCTATGGGCGACGGAGATATGATATCCTGATGAATATGATCAATTTTTAATATAATTTTAAAAATTGTAATTTAATATAGTAGAGATACTGTTGTCTATTAGACTCAATTCGCACTTATTTCAGTAAGTGTAGTTCCGAAGGTGTCATCGTACATCAAGGAATGCAATAGGTTAGCCATAAATAAATTGCTGGGCCGCGTGCAAACGATAAAAATGAAAAATGTTCTCCAATGTGGACTACAACTTTATTTGTACTCTGTACGCCATATAGTTTCATAATTGCAAAAAAATATTAATTGCTGAAGCAACATTTCTAGTCAATTAATTGGTTTTTTTTTTCTAATTTGCAAAGAATACTATACGGTATAAAGTTCCTCTTACGGATTCAAATTAATTGAGTATATTATATTTGTAAGCTCATGATAAATTTGACTACATAAATTTCAAATTAAAGTATTTTTTTTTTAAATTTTATATAAATCATACTAACTGTAACCCAACATGCATTGAAATCGTATATAATAATAAAGAAAAGAAGGTTTTCAAAATTTGATAGCCAGAAAATACATCGATGAATACAGTTATAACAGTCCACTCGCTCGAACAGTAGAAACGTGGACGCTGACAGTCCGTCTGCTTCACAAGCTCAGAGTCGCTTAGAAAGCTATGGAGTGAACTATGCTTGGAGTTTTTCTGGTAGATATGATTCGGAATGAACAAATGCGCCAGAGAACTAAAGTCACCGACATAGCCTTTCGAATTAGCAAACTAAAGTGGTAATGTGGTGCTGGTCACATTTGTGGGAGATCCGATAATCGTTGGAGCAAACGAGTGCTGGAGTGGAGACCGCGTTTCGGTAAACATAGTGTAGGACGCCCCCCGGCTACATGGTGCGATGATCTACGCAGGCTGACTGGCAGAAATTGGATGCGTAAAGCCGAAGACTGGGCTAGGCGGTAATTCATGGGAGAGCCCTATGTCCAGCAGTGGACTGCCGCAGACTATTGATTGTTGATTGATTGATAATAGTCCACTGCTGGGTATTTGTTACCCTGAGAAATGTTGCGCTAATAATTGAGAGTTGTTATCGTCATCCCAACCCTTAACAATCGGATGGGGGTTCGCAGATAGATTTTTATTACGCAGATAGACGCAGCTACCTATTTACTTTTATTACTAGTATTTGTACTCATGGTTGCCTATTACAAACACCACACGAATAAATGTGATGGTTCTGTTCTATTCCGAAAACTACATGTGAATTGCTCTTAAACTACCTATTAACTCCCGCGCTACATATTGTAAAATGATTGTACAAATTTAAAATCCTTCCTGAATATATCAATAACAAATGACTAAAGTTTCATCGCAATTGGACGAATAGTCTATAAACGTATGCGATAAAAACAAACATTCATTTTTATATTTGTAACGTATAAAATCGAATATTATACTTTATTTTAAATATAAATTTAAAATACTTCTCCTTTGATTATATAATGGACAAGGGAGAGTTACATTTGGGCAGAGAGGATATTAAACCAACTTCTTCATGCTTACCAGACGAAGCATTATATCTTCTACTCAATTGTAAGTTTTCTATGAAAGTATGATGATAACTTATTTGATGAAAGTCTTCCGAACTCTACCGCTTTACCAGGCCTAAGAGTTATTATCAAATATTTGAAATTGCAATCAGTTAAGTGTTTGAATATGACGAATAAACATTTTTCGGCTATGTTGTCGTAACAATCAAATAAGTAAATATTTCTTTTTTTACAAAACTGTTAATGAAATAATCCATAACATCGCCACGAAAATGTTTTCAATGAAAAATATGTTGCTAAAGCTCGTTTGGCAATTTCCGTTTTGAAAGCGTATATGCAGAACATACCCAGTTTTTGTGCAATGAATTTATGTCCGGATACCCGCTGGTATTGCTACTCGTTCACAATTTCACGCCGACCACGGCTGTGGTACAGAGTCTGTAAATTGCGAACGGACCCAGGAAATGAATTGGATGTTATTGAAATAAATTACATGATTATATGCATAGATTATAGAATACAAACATAAACGTTAGAAATACGATAGGTCAATATTAAATTAAATTTAAAACGACAAATTATTTTTTATGGACTAAGAAGGCAACCTATAGATATCTATCTATCTAATTATCTAAGAAGGTAACTTATAGATCTATCTATCTATTTACATAAAAAGATAACCTATAGATATCTAGCTATTTGTCTAAGAAGGCAAACTAGCAATATTGTCGCCCGATAAAAAACGATCATTTGCAACAACTTAGGTATTACAGTGCCAATCTTTGAGATATGTGTAGGTTCGTTTTATGAAGGTTCTAATGTAATGTCACGTAGAATGGAGAAGACACGAAGGAGATTAATCAATACGGTCGAAATTACAAGGTTCTGATGTCGTATCGGTTTGGAAATACCGCTGAAAGACGTTAATTCCACACAGTGGTGGTGCGTGGAAAGATGCATGGAAAAGCACATCATATGGGATCGCCATTCATTGTAATGGTGGTGATGAGACTTAGGGATGATTCCATTTATCCACTGGTACAATAGGTGTGTTTATCTGGAATATATATTATTACATTATTTTATTTATGTTAAAACTTCGGATCGGAAAAATACTGCGGTGAATGAGACTCACAGTTTGTACAGCGTTGAAATTCAGTTTTTGAGTGATCAGATACCATTTTCCCAGAAATCTTAAAGGTTTTTTGACTCTGGCTTTAAGTTTTCATTTTGCCGTTTTACTACTATTCATTTTTACGTCGATATACATATATAGACAACTAAATATTTACGGATTTATCCCCATGGCGGAATCGACATGACCACCATAGGTTGCGTAAGTTATCTCTTCGCCACTGTGCCAATTAAGCCATCTTAAACTTTACAGTGAGATAATAACAAAACATGTCTTATGTAACAAAGGTTCCCTGTTGACATACATATCTACTATACGAAACTATCAAATTTCCTATTGCGAAATAGAAAATATATTTATTTATGTCGGAAGGACCGTCGTTAAATTTAGAAAATTACATCACACAAACCCGAACTCAGCTTTTCCCAATACACAAAACGAGCAGTTTTGTTTAGGCCAATTATAAAACATATGTCGCCAAGTACAGCGGGTAGGCAATAAATAAAACGATTGCGCTTAGCGTCAGCGACAAAATGATAAACGCGCTACGATGTGGTCACCACCCTACAACTTAATTTGTAACCGAAATATATGGGATTTTGAAGGTTATTTGCGAACGGATTATAGGTTTGTTGAAATTATTTTATCGTTAATAGTGTAAACTTTTATTGTTACCACATTTGTTTCGTAAAATTAAATAAATATTATTCGTAAAGTTATTTTAACTAGTTGTAGAGCCACGCTGCAGATGTATAGTTTGTCAAGAACAGCATAATATTTGTCTGTAGCATGAATGGGCCAGCTCGCCCGGGGAAGTACCACACTCCCGCAGAAAACCGGCGTCTGAGCAGTAGCTTAGCTACCGCGCTTCATACGGTGAGCAGTTGAGTTCCGGAGGCCCAACCTCCCCTCCCCTTCCCCTCCCCCATTATAAATGTTGCGGGGAAATGACGGATTGGTTGGTGAATGTAGTCTTGGCTACCTAATATCAGGGAGCGGACAGGGATAGCTAACACTCCCCGAAATACTTCGTCTTGTTAAACATGAAGATTAGGCACATGAGGCACTATAAGAAGAAAAGGATATACATATAATAATACTTAGATATACATATATTATACATTTGGTATTCATGACGATCACAAGCTTGTAGCAGCCTACTGATAGAGGTTTCTCTTTTTATATTAAACTTTAACGCTTCAAGAGTTTTAGTTTAATATAAAGGAGTATTTTTCGACAATCCAAATAAATGAATCCATAAAATTACATTAAAAACTATGCCAGTATCCTCTTTCAACCCTTTTTTCAAATTTCAGGTTCTATTATTCTATTCGACAAAGCTACTCGAACTTTCATGACTGGTCGAAAACACAAATGATAATATCAAAATTTGGCGACCCAAGTGCCTCAGTCGCGAAGCTACTGCCTTCAGAGTCAATGCCCGTGGGTTCAATTTCCGCATCGGAATATAAATAAACTTAGGTACATATGGCATACAAGTATTTATTCCGAGACTCGGTACTCCACAAATTTTTTCCTTGAACAAGCATGGTGGTTTAACGACCATTGCTCTAGAAATAGGAAGGCTGTTCCCAGCAGTGAACATAAATAAGTATGTAGAAAAAAATAAGTCGAACCGGCCCATTCATGAAGCATTCTAAATCTAACACCATAAGTTAAACCTAAGAATTTATTTTTATTATATTCAACTAAATTTTTTTTATAAATTAATCGATGTATCACTACAGTAGGAATACCTATTCTCTTTTTGGTTATTTTCATTCTTTAATGATGACCAAATTTATACTGTTGTTCTTTGTAATTATTGTTTGTAATTATATTGATGTGAGAGCAAATTCGTTTAAACAATAGAGATTTTAAAACGGTATATATTTATAGTACATATTTATGAGTTCCTAGTCAACCCGCAATACAAATCATGGTAATAAAATATTTACACCAGGCGCGGTGTCGATTAAACCATTGTTTATCGTACGCGGATTGATTGTGTGTCATTAATTACTTTAATTACTCACCGGTGATTGTACTAATTACCAGAGCACAACGATTTTGAACAGAAAAGACCTTTGTTGGGTTTAGATTTGAATATATATTAAATTAGAATCAATGGTTGTCAACTTAATGAGACATTTCGCACAAGTTGATGCTTTGTTTTCCCAAACAAATGCAAAGATTAAATAAAATAACTCTGATGACATTTATTCTTTATTATTATTTTCATAAAGGAAAGATATGGTACAAAGCGTAAGTCAGACGGAGACTCAGTCTTTTGTTATTATTCTTCTTCTATGGCGTCATGCTCTTGGCAGATCAGTCGTGGTCATTATTTATATTTGTGGCCTGTTCAACTAGACGTCGCCATTCTACCCTCACGGCTATTGAGAGCGGTTTTCGTCTGGTCCATCCACCACATCGAAAATCTGCCACACGCTCGGGTTCCTTCCACTTTTCGCTACACTACCAGGCGCTCGATGGAGGTGTTATCGAGCCGAGACATGTGCCCAAAGAAGGAAAGTATGCGACCTTGTACTATAGAAGATAGGCGCTGCTTAGCATTGAGTTCTTGGAAAATTGTTATAGAAAGTAATATATAGTTAAAGAAATAAAAATAACATTAGTAATAATTGATGGTTTCCGTCTGGCCTGCGCTTTGGTACGATACCTTAATTTGCAAGAATAGTAATAGTAAGTAATAGTTGAATAAAATTACTACAACTTATTACTACAAGATATATTTTATATAAAAGTACTTGTACAATAACTATAGCAAATAGTGCAGGTCAAACCCACCATGAGCACAAATATTTGTATGAGTTATTTATTTATCTTTGACTCAAGGCTTAGTATTTATCCTTATATTTGATGTCAACCATGCTGACCCTGTTTCCTTACATTATTTTACCCAGAACTCGTCCATAAATCAAATTTCCTATAACTTTTGAAAAATTGTCTCAGGGGCAAAGTTACCGCTTTCGGAGTCAAGGATCGTGAATTCCATTCTTGTATTAGGATTTTTGTACGTAACATCTACAGAAATGTACTCCAAGTCAAATAACCTATCAATCATTGCTTTGACAAGCGTGTGGGATAATGGCCGTTACTCCAGAAATTAGGAGGTCCTGCGTCTAAGAGGTGAACATATTTTTCTTCTTTGTCAGCAAAATCAGCTCACTATCTCTGTCTTTAACACAGCGAAATATTTCGCCAACACTTGCTATCTCTCGTTAGATATATCATTTGTATAAAAGCATGTACATATATCATCTGTATAAAAGAATAATTCCTGAGTGCTGATGCAAACTTATACTCAATATTATCATCATCATCATAAGCAGCCTATGATAGTCCACTAATGGACTGACCTCCCTCAAGAGGCGCCACCTAATCCAATCTTCGGTTTCACACATTTAGTTTCTGCCAGCCACCCTACTCGGACCATCACACCATCTAGTCGGGATACAGGATGCATCCTACATTACTTTCACCACAACGCGGTCTCCACTCCAGCACTCGTCCTCTTAAACCGGCTGCCGGTTCTACAAAAAACGTGACTAGCTTTTTCCACTTCAGTTTGCTAACTTAGAGAAATATGTTGGTGACTTTCGTCCGCTGGCAAATTCTTTTATTCCGAATCCTATCCAACAGAGAAACTAGCACTGATTTCTAAATATAATTTAATTTGAGATATTTTTTATGGGATAGGAAGGCAAACGAGCAGGCGTATCACCTGATGTAAAGCAATCAACGCTGACCATAAACATGCAGTGCCATAAACAGTGCAGAAGCGTTACCGACCTTTAAGGAAACTGGCATTATGGGTCGGAGGAAGGGGGGGAGGAGGAGGAAGGGAAGGGGGATTGGGCCTCCGGAACTCAGCCGCTCACCAGACGAAGCGCGGTAGCTAAGCTACCACTCAGACGCCGGTTTTCTGCGGGCGTATAGTACTTCCCCGGCCGAGCCAGCCCATTCGTGCTACAGACAAATAATATGCCATTGTTGACAAAGTATTCGTCTGCAGCGTGGCTCTACCACTCGTTTTATTTTATTTACTTTTGCGTTTTATAATTTGATTCATCAGCTTTGATCGCGCGCACGTTTATGTAAGACGTGACTCGTGACATGAGTTGCAATCGTTACTACCGATCTGTCGACACATTTCAGACGAGCTTGGGTCCAATCCTTAATCGCATTCGCACACCCAACCCTTGTGAGGCAATTTAATTAGAATTGACTTCACTGTTACCCAATCGAACGCGCTAATAAAATTGTAATAAAATTACATGCTGTTTCTCAACTTAGGTTTTTCAAATGAATTTAATATACATTTTATTTCTAGAGCCCATATGTAAAGATGAACGCTCAAACTCATCGGTTTAAGATCCGCGAACACAAATCAGAAAAACAATATTGTAGCAGACTCTACGAAAGACAACCGTAAAGCCTTCACGGTTGTCTTTCATAGAGTCTGCTACACCTGAGGATACCTCGTGTCGATGGGAAACGCGTTGAGTTTGTGGTGAAAGGTGATATTATGTATTTGATGTTGTCAACGTTGGTGACCATGGAGAGTTGTTAAGGGATTTGAACGGCCGTCGGTAAGCAATTCTCTATACACTTCATTGCAAATACAAAATATTATTTGATTTGTGTTTGCGGACCTTAGCTCTCACTTTGAGTTTAACTAGCCATTTTTATAATGGATTTCCTCAAGGTACAGCCTGACTCCATCGATTTTCTCATATACAACTAGGCACGGGCTTCCCCATTTCCAGAATAATGAACGTTAAATCCACAACGTGTGTCCACGGCAGAATGGTAAGACACCTTTAAGTTGCCAACCTATTCGAAATATTAAAATTTCACACATACTCGACACAAACACATAAACTATTCAAGGTACTTGTTGATGGAGGAAGGCCTACGCGTTTGTACAGTTACCCGGACAGATTTAGATGAATGCATATTTCATGAGTTGATTTAACACCCTCTACGTAAATTCTACGTGTTATTGTGGATGTAATTGTAAGATTTACGTTGTGCCTACCCTCTGTAATCCGTTCGATGTTAAAAAAGAAAAAGAGTGAATATTCATAAACACATACAAATGACGTAAAATTTTATACACTTTATTTATTTCATTACACTGTATTATTTAACTAAGTTAAAAATAGCTAACTTTGTTGGCGCAGCGACCCAAAATGAATCTTGGCCTCCGTACAGATCTTACTACGCAATCCTCCCCATCCAGTCAACATGGCCTAGCCAACGAAGTCGGTGAACCGTAGTCTCTCTGATTACATTGGATTGGGCCACCAGATGCTCGATTTCGGCATTTTTTCGATTTTGCCAATTGCCATCGTCCCTTTTGGTCGGGCCCAGGATCTTTCGCAGGACTTTTCGTTCTGCGACTAGAAGTTTCTTCTCTTCCTTTACACTCTTATTATTTATTTCGCGATCTAAAATTGTCTGTTTATAAATGTTTAACATTTACAAACAATATTATATTACATTTAAAATCCACGAAACCATAAAGGTTTTTTTAATCTTAAACGATTATAAGATTAAAAAAGCAATATGCATTTTTAGATCAGTATCTACGACTTGTTTTATGGTACGGAATTCATCATAATTTTAAAGTAGGACACTATTAAAGCAAAATCACGAGTAAAACAAAGCTACTATTCAGATGTCGTACTAGTTAAGTCTGGTTTTTCTCAACTCAAGCTATATACATATCATATTATATTATATATTGTTATATATGTAGGTACATATATAATATAATATATAAAAATATATATGGTAGTATATTAAAAATACTCCTTTTATAACAAAGGCCTTATTGAAGGCTAAAATTTGATTATATTATCATGTTATTTACACTTTTTTGGAATTATTTATTGGTGACTATATAGTTCTATGTGGTAGGGTGTACGGTACAAGCTATTTTATCATTATTTTAATTTTCAATTTTTTTTTGTAGTCTAGGCAAGTACCACACTCTCGCAGTTAATCGACATCTGAGTAATGCTTTGATATTTCAATTCACTCGATGAGCATAAGAATTTTTTCTAGGAATTAAATTTATTGAACTAAAAATTATCTCTTTCCTGGTCTGAAGTATCATAAACTGACACATCAGCTGTGTTCGGAAGCAAAGATTGGCAAAGCAATTGTAATTTGACATTAGTAAACAATCACTTTAAGTGAAAATGAAGATATCGGAGAGAAATTTAGTTCATAACTAAGGTTGTACAGATGAACAGATGGTCGTAGAAGCCGCGGAAGGCCTAAGCATAGATGGCTAGATGAAATCGAGGACAATTCCACGCGCGTCTGCAATGCCTTGATGATGATGATGATCATAATTTACAATATTATTTTGAACTTCACTTAGTTTATTGAATGGAAGTTTCATATTTAACGGACTTATTTTTTGTGAGCACCATACACATATTGCAGCAAGCATAATGTTAGCACGTATTTAAATGACACCTAAATTTATATATTTCTGAAATTCAACTTTACTGTACAACATTAAGGTTAAAATTGGCAAAGTGACGAAATGCGTTTTACGCTATTTTGATTCGTGCACTGAATAAGTATTTGTAGCCAGTGATAACGGCACAGGAGCCGGTAGTAGAACCTGTTGATGATAAGCTAGTTAGCTAGCGAAAATAGATTATGCTTTGAATTTGGCACCGCCACCGTATGTAGTTACGACCTGTGTGATATCTAGAGCATTATTGCACGAACATTTCCCATTCTCCTCTGCTTTGGACCTTTGGAACAGTAAAGTTTTACGTTGAGAATTGTTTTATGCAATCATACATTTATAACCCACTTAAAAATTTAAATATGATCGCTAATTTTATTTATTTTTTAAAACAGAATAGTAGAACACATTTTTAGATACTTACGTACGTCTAATGACTGATGTACGTAATAGATGCCATTTTATGTGCCGCAAATTTCTTGAAGTGTGTCACCAAATTCTAGAAATGCAAACTATTTTACACATTGTATTATAGGTAGGGAACATTCTTTTTAACTTAGTATAGTGTTAGTGTGCCGCTGAATTTTGAAATGGTTAAAAGTATACATCATGGAAAAAGGTTGAGAATAACCTATATATATACGAATAAAATTTATTGTCTTCTAAAGAAAACAAGAAAATTCTCTTGCCACTATGATAGACCACTTTTTGAATGAAAAGAAAAATAATTATGAAAATCAAAGAAATATAAAGAATAACCAGTATAAAAACCAGCGTGACATAAAATAACCAGTATGAAACTATAACAATCTATAAGCGAAATCCACAGTAACAATTGGGGTAACTTTATTCTATCATAAGCTCACAAGAAATTGATGAAAGTACTTGGCACGATTTGAATTTTCAAATTCTATAATTTATTAAATTTAAATACATAGAAAAAAATCCTATTTTATTAAAGCTATAATTCCATGATGATATAGATACGCAATTTTTAAAATTACGCCACAATGTAAAAACATTTGTCATTAGATGAGACACGATTTATTTTAACAGTCAAGGAGTTCGATTTTCAAATATTGTGGTTTCTTTTTAAATATTGATTATGTAAGTGGCCAGTTCCAGAAACATATAAGGTGCGCTGTGTAAAATAGATACACAAAACATTCACCTTTTCTTATATTCAACAAAATTATTATCGTTTCTTTTTCCCTGTACCATTTTATAAAGTGACATGGATTTAGGCAACTTACCTCGCGCACAACAGGAGTTTCGGAAATGGCCGCGCCTATGAAAAATATGATAAAAGGAAAAGGGAAGCGTTCCCCATAAGCCTTTTATGAAATCGCTAATGACCGTGTTGATGGCGCGCGGGGTTTCAAGTGAATCATATTAACTTACACGTAGCTTTTATGTATTTTTCGCATGTTCAGGTAAAACATAACATTTATGGTTTGTACGCTGAAGGAAAAAGCGGCAATGATACTATTATTTATTTTATTTTTTTAATATATTTATAGTGAAAAGTTAAATTGCTAAGCACAAATCTGTTCTCATTATTACATATTATATGTATATATTATAGACAGCATAGTATTTTTTTATTAAGTAGAAAAGTGACAACGAACAAACGGGTAAATCGATGATAAGTGATCGCTGTCTCCTATAAGCTATAAGCATTTCTCTACATGCTACACTCTTCTAGAATACAGAGAAGTTACTTATTGAAGAGTAAAACTATAACATATAATACACTGTCTTATACATGTACCTTTCAACGTGTGCAATTGTATAATTGTAAAACACACTGACACACACACGCATGAACCCTAGCGCGCACGCACACACATATACAAGTGCGTGCATGCTACATACATCTTTTTTATTATAATTTATATTTCCTATATGATTTACTACTCTTTCTATTTAGTTTGATTGTTATCTGGTATAGTTTATATATATATATATATATATATATATATATATATATATATATATATATATATATATATATATATATATATATATATATATATATATATATATATATATATATTATATAATGAAGGAAGTTTGTAAATAAGGGTTTTATCGTTTTATTCTGGCATATTTCAACAGATGTCGTCCTAGCCAAATCGTCTAGGAAAACAACACTTTAGCCCTGAGGAGCAGTAGCCTCCTAAGAGGAAATCGAAGCGGGTTAAGCTCACAAACCCGATATGTATACCTTTGCACTCAAAGATAAGCAATATAGAAGACTCATTTGATCTGAAACCTTTACACTTTAAACTTTATCTATGACCTAAATTAAATATTTACAAGTGGCTATTTTTTCACAGGCTACATATGTCCGACTGCTGAGCCAGAAATGGTGAGATTTTTGGATTGATGGGGTAAACAGACTCAGAATAAATCTGCAGGCCATACATACATATGTATTCCAATGCAGGGATCGAACCCATGACCATTGAATCCGTAGGCGACAGCGCCGCCACTGAGCCAGTAGATCATCAATAATAAAATATACTATACATAATAATCGAATGGGAGAGCCATTATAGCACGAGTGGACCTTCACAGAATATTGGTGTTAAGTGGTACTATTACCGCGTTTCATACGGACAGTCCCAACGTCCAATTTCATTCCTTACCCTATATTTCCTTCTCTCTCCCCTATTATTTCCCTTTCACTCCTATTATTCATATACCTTTTGGCATTTGGTACATACCCAATGGCATTACGTCCGGATATTGTGCATTTTATGCAAAAAAATTTAAATAAATAAATACCCTTAGGTAGGCTACAAATTTTGCAAAAAATGTGATCACTTACCATCAGGGGACCCGCTTGCTCGTTTGCCTATCTCTTTCATAAAATATATATTTTAATGGTATATACATTCTTATTTTTATGCAAGTACCTACAGTATTCTAACATTAATTGCTGGGTGTATATATCTGCATTCACTGAAACGCATAGTCGAGTTCGAGGTGGGTTTACTTATTCATGTAGAATAAAAAAAATAATAAAGCCGAGTCTCGGTGGGTCGGCACTTGACATTCGCAAGTTTTAATTGCCGCACTCCGCGCCTCTCTCGCGGTCGGAGTGGGCGCAAGCCCTCACCGCGACAACTAAGCTCTCACAAAAACTATCTACAGAGACACATTTAGCACCGGCGAACACACTGTTCCCCACGTGAGCACAAAGACCCGTCTAGTTACCCTAATGGAGGTTGTCGCTTGTAATGAGCGCTTTGGCATTCAAGATTTCTATCATGGTTGAATGGAAAAATATATATTTGTTTCTGTACAACCTTGGTATAGTTGTATTTTTTGCTCAGACATATATGGTTTTGAGTGATTTTATATTATATTTTATAATTTTATGTATATTATATTTATGGTTTTCAGTAGTAAAATGAATGGAGGAATGACCATTGCCCACCACTTTACCATTGACTTTTCCAAGGTGGATTGGCGGGATATCAAGACCTGTAAGCCATACAGACCACGTCTTGGCAGAAGTGTTTGGGATGCTCCACGACCAGATGGAAGGAAAACATGCGAGGAACTGTTGGCAGAAACTGGATGCGTGTAGAAATTTGTATCTCCCAAGACGCGCTACGCTAGGTGAGCCATCTTGGGGGATATCTGTGTCTAGTATTTCACTACTACAGTTTGATGATGATAATGATGGAATAATGTTATATTCTAGCACTATAGTTTTAATAAATAGTTCATCCATTTTCGTGTACGAACTTTAATTGTTGTAGAGACATACTACTTGGTATTAAAATAACTAAGATTTATATTACCCATAAAATTGTATAAAATAATCAAACATCTAACGTGGCAGGCTGGGAAGTAAAATTTGTTCTCACTTCTACTTGAGAGAGAAATAAACTACATCGTCGAAAATAAAAGTTATTGCAAAGTGTCGATATAACATGGAACTGTTGGTCCGAGGCACGCATTTTAAAAAATGGCACAGCTTATATTCCCGAGCGGAAAGCGAGCGGAAGAGGCGCCACACTGAGGCGGGACGTGTGGAGGGGGAGGCACGTAGTTTATGGACCGAACTGATACTGGGGACCCAGGAAAGTGCTACAGCTTACGCTTTGGATTTGTGTGTGCAAGGTATTTACATGGAATTTTCTCTTAAAAATAAAAGGTGAAAATTTATTGTCTCCACGGAATATAAATGTCAGAATAATTCTTCCGAAAAATGTTTGTACACATAACTCGCTCAGAACTTTTTGAAATTTTAAAGACAAAGAGAAATTACACTTCCATTTTATAATATGCAGAAAATTTTATTGCATCAGTTTTAATTTTATACGTGTATGTACTACAAACAACCACACAATCACGTACTAAAATTTAAAATAACCCTAAGCTAATAAAAAAGTCAACCAAATATAAGAAAAAAAGTAAAGGGCGAAAATCTCTCTCTCTCTCTCTGGAACAACAGAGAGAAAACATAGTTTTCTTAATTTTTTCACGAATTTTCATCATGTAAATATAGGCAAAAAAATCAAAATTTAACGCCTTAACAGTAGAAGAAAAATCACCAATAAAATAAAAGTTAAGATAGGCCTTAAGTTTATAATGAAATATGTTTGTTTATTTTTTATTACCCAGGCAGACTACTGGAACTCGTTTTAACTTTGGTACTGGCACCAGGACAATCTATTAACATTTGTTCCTTAGTTGCCTTATACAACATTCACGGAAAGAAATGGATAATCCTATTCTATGCCGAGAACCTTTAACAAAAAAATTATTAATATTATTAAGAATGATAATGTTAATATTTTTTAACTTCACAACCTATCTCTGAAAATAAACGTCGCAATGCGAATTAATAAGTTTTTCATATCCCACAAACACTATTTTAATTTTTAATTTAAGTAAGACTTCGTTAGAATCAGTTTTATTAATTGCCTATTAAATTAATCGTTGATCACACTAAGTGATCTTCATTGTAGACCGGGTAACGGTTTAGGACAGCTAGGGTTGTGGTGTGAGGGAATCGACCGGGTAATGCGGCAGACATGACTTATTACAACCACCAGGACACAACCCTATTTCGGCCCTAATGACGGCGCTCCGTATAGGGACCTTAATTTCAGCACCCCCACGATTTTTATTAACGCCTTCAAGTGGCGTGCAATTTGGACGCCCGCAACTTTATTGTTGGTACGTATCGCTCGCGATTAATTTGTAGTTTTTGTCCTTTCCTTTGCCCTGATTAGTACAATTTCACAAGAACACTGATTATTTATTTGTTCTATGTAACTATTATATTACATTTGTTGCCTTATCGATTTCTCACTATTTTTCTATTACACTTTTTCACTCTCCTTACTGTTTAATATTGATTAATGTAAAAGTTACAAAATATTACCGTTTTTGATATTAATAATTTTAATTATTAATATCAAAATATTAATAGTAGAATATAAAATATTAATATTAGAATAGACAGGTACAGTACATGCAGTTCCTGGTTTTCAATTGATAGTGGACAACGTATAAGGTATAGAACTGTTTATAATTTGTTTTAAAATATTACCAATAATGTAAAAAAATCAAACCCGCCCGTTTTTTTGCCACAAAGTGTATGTATATATATAGTGAGTGTAATTGTATATAGTGAATATAGCTTTTAAAGACACAAAAACTTGTTACATATTTTATTTTTATGTTTTATTTATATTTTATTACATTACATATTTTAAATGATAATCTCATGTAAGCCCGACTAATAAAAACTACCGATTTTGAACAAATTCGAATTCTTTCTTTAGCTTCGATTTGACGTTTCACTTCTTACATAAACCTTTATAAAATTTTGCAAACAAAGACTACGTTAGTCGTCAAAAGAAGGTCAGTTAAATGTTACAAGAATGGAAGGCCATTCCGGTGATTTGCTTTATGCACAAGCTCACAAAGGGCAGATCGAGGGTAAATTGCCAGTTCATAATAATACTGATGAAGAAACGAAATGATTACGAAACTATGACAAAATAGACAAATATTTTGGTCGTTATTTAATTTTCTCTTAATTGGGTTTGAAGGAAGAAGAAAAGTTTCTGGAATTGTATGTGTTTTTAATGTCTTTAATATTTACTTTGAGTACCTACCTCTTGTGATAATTCTCGTGAAAAACAATCGCGTAGAATTTTCGTTTCGTAAGATAAAACAAAGTATTTAGACATATTCTTACTAAGTTATTTAAATATTATATCCACGGCACTTTGTATTTTCTCAGAAAATAACAATGACTGGCTAAATAACTAAATGAATGAGAGAACACTTTATTTGCTAAAATAATGATAATTTTATAGAACCATTATGTTCTTGAACAATGATGTTGATTAATATAAGGTGTATTATAAAATATATAAAAACAAGCCTATACATTTCTTAAAGAAAGGCAACGCTTTTGCAATGCCTATGCCACTGTGATACCTATGGGAGGCGTTGAATGCTTTCCATCAGGCGACATGCCTGCTCGTTTGCCTTCCTATCCCATGACAATCTTTATTTTTTTGTAATATCTTCATTTATTATAAACAAAACAACCACAGGGAGTAATTGTAGTAAGCCTGTGAATATTACACAAATTTACTATTCAAGTTAAACGAACCTATATGAGTCTCTAAATAAAAAAGATTCCCTTTATCGTATCTTCTCGCTTTGAAGACACTCCCCTTAATCTTACGTCGTATATCGGAATCCTTGGCGTCGGCATATTACATGACTTCCAGTTTCGCGACCATCTGGAAGAAAAGGCCAAGCTGGGCTCAAAAAAGCTGGGTGTGCTTAATAGAGCGAGACAGTATTTCGCATCTGCCCATTGCCTCCAACTTTACAAGGCACAAGTCAGGCCGCACATACCATAATACAATACCAATACTGCTGCAATCTGTCTCTTATGACTTGTTTGATTATTAGGTAAAATATTCTTACACTTGTTTTTGGCATCTGGCTTACCTATTCATATTAGTCACATAATTGATTACCTCCGTCGGAGTTCATAATTCTTTACATAATATTGTTACGTAACACATATGAAAAATAATTTTTTATGAAACCGTCAAAACCACATTTTGAAATTTCAAAATCCTGGTCAAGCAAGTCATTACAACTTTTAAAAATAAATTGACAAGACGTTCGTCAATGCGTGACAAGAAAAGTTAATAGAAAACAGATGCGCGCGAAAAAGAGACAGGATGATGTCTAGAAAATACTACACATTGCTGGAACATTTTAGAATTTTGGAAATGTTAGAACTTTCGATAGTTTTTTACCTATATAAAAGTGAAAGGGTGCGTCAAAGAGGAGTTTAAAGGAAGAAAATAGTAGAAGAGACGAAGTGAAAGTTTTATTTCATTCATCCAATCCTCGCACCCCAGCTCGTAACAATATTAATAGTCTTTTAGACTTAATATTCCAGTACTGGACGTTTTTAAGTATGCTATTAAGATTGTATTGATGATAATTTATAAAACATTTGATATTTTATAAAACATCATCATCAAGGCATAACAGCCGCATAAGTAAACTTTTCCAGTCGGATCTTGGTTTAGCTTTTTCCCTCCAGCCCCTCACACCAATTGCCTTTAAGTCGAGTCGAGTCAGATGACTACATAGAGTCGAAGACGACTTAAAGGCAATTTTATAAAACGTAAACCTTTAAATAAACACAAACCAAAATCCAAACAGATTGTTAAGCCCTTCAAATCTACCGGGCTAACGCATCAATTACTGCGTCGTTAAATTTTTTAAAACATATTCATCGCCAAACATCGTGCGTCATCTATCACTCAAGTTCAGGCCTGCCTTGTCAACCCCACGGGCGCGGCGCGTCCACTTTGATGGAAGCGAACGTAACTAAAATATGAATAAAATAAATTGCAATATACTAATAAATCAATTGGGACAGTGTTTTTTTATATTGTCGATACAAATGGGGCAACAATGAATGGTGCGCTTTCATAGCTAGGTTCCATATTCCGAGTCTACGTTTATATTCATGTGAATTATCTTTAGTAATGACGCACAATATTTGAGCTATAGTAAAAATTAGGCACAACACAGGGAATCCTAGAATGGGATTTTACTTTTACCTTTCACATTAAATTTAAAAACAATATTTTTAATATTAGTTTAATATTAAATATAATATAATCCATGTGACTTATCTTTAGTAATGACGCACAGTATATGAGCTATGGAAAAACTTAGACAGACACGGGGAATCCTAGTTGGATTTTACGTTTATCTTTCACATTAAATTTAAAGACAATATTTTTAATAATATTTATATTTTAAATATAATATTATATTTTTACATAAAATAAAGAAGGCAGCACATAATTCTTTTTGTCATTACTGACAACGTTCGTTTACTTGCCTATATATTATGATAACTTATAAAAGAAATAAATATGATAACTTATAAAAAAAATATACAGAATCAGCGATTCCCCTCGACTTCACCTGCTCAAAGTTTCGAACTCATTTCTAGGTTACGTGCATATGCCTCTGGCGTTGCGGATGTATGTGGGTGGTGGTGATCACTGACCACTCGCATGCTCATTTGCCTGCTAAGCTATAAAAAATCCATATAATATTAAAATTAAAATCCATATAATATTACAATTCAGCGATGGGTCTGATATCTTCCTATACCTGAGGATGTTTCGTATTAAGGCAATAATGTCACACGGTTTGTTTGTTTAATTATCGTTTTTCGGTTATCATTACTTTATTTATTTATTTATGAAGCATCAACAGGAGTTACATACATTATTCTAAATAGTTCTAAAAACATACTTAAATGTAATCCTAATTATAGATGGACATAACATCAACATAAAGTGAAAGCAGACAAATCAAATAATTACGACCATCATTTTTCAGTTATCAATATGACCTTCATTTTTAGTTATCATTACGACCATCATTTTGCGGTTATCATTACGACTATCATTTTTTAAATTAAGTAACAGTGGTCCAAGAAGTTAGTCACCGCCGTTTTTCGGCAGGAATTTAGAATAGTCTTTTGTGCAGCTCACAAGATTATAATTATTATTATAATTTAATTTCGCGTATCTTAGCAAAGTAATTTTGAACTCCCATCTGAATATTACAATTGTATATGCATTTGATTTTCATGATCTATGCTAACGTGATCACTGCAAGTGCTTCCGATGATAAACCGTTAATCCCTTAACCAGAATAAATTTGCATTATTAAGATCATGTACACGCAATTTCGCTATGCAGAAGTGCTTTCGCCTAATCCAAATTTGCTAATGACTCTCGCTACATATATAACCAGATCTTTATACAACGAAACATCTTTTCTTCAATATTTATATACGTGTCATTGTTATCCTAGGTGATTTGACTAAGGTGTAAGAAAATCTGAAAAGTTTTTTTTATGAAAAAAGTATGCAACAAAGCAAGCGTGTCACCCGATAGTAAATAATCACGGACACTTATGGTCATCTGCACTATTAAAGGCACAATAGATATATAGCCTACTTCTACTTAGGGGTGTGATTACTGTAAGAGTAAGGATGTTAGAAGGGGGGAGGAAAGTAGTAAAGGAAGGAGAAATAAATCTGGCCTCCTTATTCCTACTCTCTCATTATACCTGAAACTTTTTAACACAAAAAAATGCTACCACTTAAAACGCCAAAATTTTATAAGGGTTGTGGTACTTCCCGAGTTGACCTGGCCCATAAATGCATGTCTCTACCTCTATGTAAATGTGCAAGATAAAACTATTTCAGTACCTTTAATGTTAACGCAAATATAGAATACACTCTCTCGAACAAATCCTATCTGATACAAAGAATAATTATATTATATTTTCGGTACGTTTAGAGAAGACTTCAAATACTAAGTTTTCGTCTCATTTTACTTGATATTTTATTATATGGACAGTCAAAAGTTTTACTTAGCTAAGATCCGCGACAAGCAAAACAATAACAGAAAATTAATAATGTGAGTTTTTCCGTTGGGTTTAGTGGATTTATTTGGAACTTAAACCAAAAACTTACCGAAAATCGGCCATCAACTCTCCACCCACCAACCACTATACACAACGCCAAACACACACTATCACTTTTCCATCTTGTACACGACACGTGTTCGCCACGTCACGGAAGACAACCGAAAAGTTGTACTTTTCGGTTATCTTCCGTAGAGTCTACTATACCTGAAGATGCCTCGTGTTGGGGCGAAACACGTGTCGTGTACAAGATGGAAAAGTGATAGTGTGTGTTTGGCGTTGTGTATAGTGGTTGGTGGGTGGAGAGTTGATGGCCGATTTTCGGTAAGTTTTTGGTTTAAGTTCCAAATAAATCCACTAAACCCAACGGAAAAACACACATTATTAATTTTCTGTTATTGTTTTGCTTGTCGCGGATCTTAGCTAAGTAAAACTTTTGACTGTCCATATAGTGATGGATTTCCGCAAAGTAGCTCGTCACAATATGTTAATGCATGTGGTCTCCTTTTATATATAATTGTCTACAATAGACCTCTTTACCTCATTGCTCTGCTTGCTTTAGAGTTAGCGATTAGCGAAAACACGGGGCTCTTTAGCGCAATATACGATGCTCACTTGGTTTTACAAGACCTTTATTCAACACTTGCAAATGAGATAATATTGCGATCCCTTGCGAAATTTATAACATTATAAAACATTTATAAATAATGAAGTATCCCAGAAGTATTAACTACACACGAAATGTATTTTAGAATCTGGAGTGTATCATGCCTGCCAAGCGTGGAGAATTAATTGACTCAGAGGCGAAGTCAACTCTTTCAGATTAATATTTTCAAGTTTGATTCCTATGTCGGGATAACCATATGTAAAAACATATCATCATTTTTCCGATTCTGGAAATCCATTCTTTCAGATCTTTAGACCTTCTCATAGGTCTCTTGCGTAACAATGGGACTTATATGAGCTGTTTTGTGCTGTATCTCTCTCCTCCTTATCATCCATCTTACTTTTATAAATCTTTAAAGAAAAATCAGTGAGAGATAAAATCTCTGGTGTTAAAGGAAAGTTTAGAACAACGAATAACGTTATGTAAATAACAATTTTATTTAAAATTATACGGCAATTTTTTGAGTAAAATTATAACAGTAAAATAAGTTTAAACGGCTAACGACTATAGGGTACGGTCAGTGTTCATGTTAATTGTATTTGCAAGTGGACTGTTTATGCCGCTTAATAACACTCAGCAGTTGCATTCAGTCGTATAAATTGCACGGAAAATTGTATCAAACTTCAGTTTTGCAGTTCATTTGACGTCCGACGTGATTATACTCGTAAAAAAAGCGTAAAATTTTAAATAACGAAAAACGCGACTGCAAAAAAACGAACTAAGGTATTATTATTTTTTTTTCACCTTACCATTGGTCAATTTTTTTATTCATCATTCTTATCCATTTTTTTTATTCAACTGTTTTGTTATGCAATTTTATTTTATTATCCAAGAAGTTCTTGTATTTTTTTTTGTAATTAAGCTATTGATATTATTTTTAATAACCAAAAAATATATCACCATCATCACCAACAGCCTACGGCACTTCACTGCTGGACATAAGTCTCACCCAGAGGCTGATCTATGACTTCACGCATCCAGCCTCTGCCAACCGCCCTGCGCAGATTGTCACACTATCTGGCCGGGGAACATCCCACACTACATTTGCCAAGACATGATCTTCACTCCAGTACTCGTCTACTTAAACAGTTATTGGATCTATAAAAATATATATTTATGTCTTACGAAGGAACAATGGGAGCAAATCCTAGAAGATGGCCACTAACGTTTAGCTAAGTGATAAAAACCAGTTTGTGATCACTAATCCGCCAGCCGATGTGATATGTGATAATTGAGGCAACGCCCGTCATTTTTGCTAGAGAATAATCCCAAGTAGTGAAATGTTATCTCTATATTGATGATAATGATGTTGTTGGTTTAAAAAACTTAATATAAATAAAATTGTATCTCGAGGGACATGAAAGCGGCAGATACGAGTATGTCCAGAAAGGCATGATACTAGATAAAACGCATAAGACGTATATATGGGTAAACCGCAATATCATAATTAAAACTTTATTTCAAAACAGAACCACCACTCTCCTCTACGGAGCTGCCAACTATCCCATAATAATTTATTTCAAATTTTACTTGTTGACTTGAAACCTTTATAAAAAGAAAACATATTTTACTTAATATCTCCTAAGAGATCGAAACCACAACCACATCAAACGATACTGCATGGGAAGTGGTTTATATTACTTTAATTTACAATAACGCTTTTCATTCTAATAGGAAGTCTACTATGAGTGGAGTAGTATTCCTATTAGAATAAGTAGGTGCAGTAAGCTGCAATGCAGCTCAACTCAACACTACTATAGATTTTGTCGTTTAAAATATTTGGCCTGTCGTCTGCAGAATACTTCATTATCATCAACATCTTTAGCACAGCCGTACTAGTACTATTCTTGGCCATTGGCTTTTCTCAAAATTAAGGAATATAATCGCAATCTTTTTAAATTTTAATTAATGCAATATTATGTACTAATAGCAAGAACAGGAATCATATATTGAAATAAGAGGAGGAATGTTAATGAACTCACCGTAGTTCAGGAGTGCGTGAATAATGATCCTGCCTCATAACAGTTATTCCTTATATGATGTAAATTAATTTTATTATAATTTATGATGTCACATTAAATAATGGAAAGTGCATTAGGGATCGCAGATTATTTGTTATTACTCAGGTACACTTTATGCCTACTACTACTACTAATAGAGGCGCAAATACCAGGGGTATTTGCGCCTCTATTCAATACAGAGTAACACACAGCAGTAGAATAAAAAAACCTTTTTACCATATGAACGCCTTCACATGGGTAATTACCCTGTACTCTATTGAAGTATGCAGCTGTATATACCCAAAATTATAACATCAAAACCAAACCAAAGTAAAATAATATTATAAAAGGATTTATATACATACATATATAGACAAGCCTCTTCTCAATACAAATTTGAATGTGTGTATTTAAATATAGACTCTTGAGTATCTTATTATGATATACGTAATAAATCAGCAACAAAAAAAAATTAAAAATGCAGTCGTTTAGAAATGGTTTCTGAATCTTTAAAGGGAATAAATATTTTTAATAAATTACTAAATTTAAATAATTAATACGACCCTTAGCTGTATGATATTTGGTATAGAATAGGATCACCTCATTTCTTCCCGTAGTTCTGGTACAACGTAATTATGGAAATAAAAACCATTCTGCGATCCTAACCCGTCTACCAAGTGTAGTTATTACAGCAACACCCCTCATTTTGATTATAATAACCAGCAGCTTGAAGTAGGAAATTAATCATCGATAGAACGGTTGATTAAACTGCATTAAAATATGTAAGAATTGTGCCAAATACAGTAATAAATTCATTACGTGCGCAAAACGAAGTATTTCTGTGCGTACATGCCATAAATTTTGCAACAAAACAAACGGACGGAGCCTCCACTAGTACTATTGCCAAATCGTGAAGTATGGCCGACCACGTGAATTATTATACACGAATGATAGCAACGAATACATACCTTCATGTTTCTAAACAAACTCTATAAATTCGTGTTTTCACAAGTTCAAACGCATTTTACTTCTTCCTTTCAGGTATAAAATTAAAACACATTTATATCGTCTGTCAATTCATTGTACAATATTATTAAAGAAAAAAAGTAATTCTCATTCATTCATCAAATTATATTCATTTCTTTATATCTATCTAACAACTTAATTATAAGATCACAACGAAGATAATAACTCAACAAGGATTATCCGATCCAGGAAGCCCTCTGAAATCTTTAGACAACTAGTAATGACAGCAGATAAAGTAGGTAATACTTCAATCTATAATCTATTATCTATCATAGACATATTCAAAAAGTCACATAAGTATTTTATTTATTAATAATAATGACGATGTTTTGATATTAATAGTTATTTTATTACCATTCCAACTAAGTTAACAGTCCTTGTGATGGCAAAATATCGTTTACATTAAGTATGGTATGTAATGTTAAAATCGAAACCACGACTTTAAATCGTAAGGGCATTACTTATCAATTAGGCTATTGCTAATTTCGATAAAGATTACAGTTACAAAAAAGTTTAATGATTTAATAATATAAATATTATTAAATCATTAAATTTATAAACATTGAAAGGGGTAACATGTTTTACAGAAAAAGAGAGGAAAAATATCTTTTTTTAATTTACCGCAACCGCATGAAATCGATGGTCTATGCTTTGTACTCAGCTATTTTCAGCTTATTATTATATGTGTGTTTGGATATGAAACATACAATAGTAACTGTTCTCAAATATATAGGTAAATATATAGGCAATTACATAATATATAGGTAAATATATATGTATTATAAATATATAGATAATTATAAAAGAAATAAGTAAAAAAGGTCAACGGATGTAGCGATCATATCCTTGTAAAACAAAAGCCCAAATATTAATGCATATACGTAGTAAAAAATTTAATAATGGAAAATGAGATGCATTAGTCATATACAGAAGCAATTATTAAGTAATACACGCGTGTACATTTGAAATCCAAAACTTCATTTCGAAGTAAAGTCAAACAGCATTGCAGTTGCGAACTAGACTTCGAATTTCGTAACAATACAACATTTGACTGAGCTTATGCCGAAATTTCATGCATGCATGCATAAAATACGTGGACATTTACAAAATTTATGAACAATTTAATTAATATATTTTAAATGTTTGAACTACATCACAAAATATAATTTTTATTAATAATCACGATAAATTTAATATTCTATATACAAAGATAGATTTACACAGACACTGATAGAAGTGGTAGAGTCACGCTGCAAACGAATACTTTGTCAAGAATGGCATATTATTTGTCTGTAGCATGAATGGGCCAACTCACCCGGGGAAGTACCACACTTCCGCAGAAAACCGGTGTCTGAGTAGGAGCTTAGCTACCGCGCTTCGTCCTGTGAGCGGTTGAATTCCGATGGACCATTATTTATCCTGGCGCGGGATTCGATTTTGAACCGAGAGTCATGGATTCGAACTTCGAACCTTGTTTCGAAAAGCTTACCTTCACTGCTCCATTTGAGTGTACACGTGCAGGTTATTATTATTCTAGATTTTTGTAAAAGAAAAATTCAACAAGTCGGCAGTCATAGAACATGGACCTCGTACATCCGCAATAATAGGAGCATTACAGATATTTATATATGTTACCTGCATTTGTGAAAGTTGAAAGTAGATGGTAGAAAGAAAAAAAGATGGTGGACGTGGATGTGGGTTAAGTGTATAGAACTTAACGTTTATCAAACTAAATACGACAATAAAATGACAATGATGAAAAGACATCGTTTTCTTTATTGGAACAGTGTGATGAAGTATTTTTAATCATCAAAAATAGCTCCATGAATAAAGCACCAGACAAGTTTTTGAATTATAAGAATACAATAATATCTCCCAATAAATAAACATATAATGAAAATTCTAACTTGCAATCGACAATTTTATAGTCTCTACATTATGACAATCACTTTTGAGTCATAAAGGAACATTAATAATATTATAACTAATCATAGTTGCCATAAACAAATAGTGTCTAAGATATTCCTAGAAAGCTAAAGAGGTCTCGCGTAATTAAATTTAACAAAAAGGCTTTCAGAGCAACTTCAGAAGATTTTATTATAATTAATTAACATCTTCAATCTAAGTAAATTTATAATTTTAAAATTAATAATTTTAAAATTATCATTAATAGAAAAGTTCTAGTAATGAAAAATCTATCATTAATAGATGTTTTAGAATTAGCATCAATGTAATCGACTCAATAGGAAAGCTACCGTTTTACATTTATTTATGTATAAAATATTTTAAATTCGAAAAAATAAATTATATACTACGAAAATAGAACATCCAGTGCCTTTCTTCTAAATTATAATTTTACTAAAATTCAATATGGTGTAAATTACACTTAATAATAAATAATTTATTACAAATAAACCTAAAGATTGCTTCAGAGAGCTTCGTAAGTAACGGAACTCCCAAGTTCTGGTTATATTATGATAAAACCCGAAATAATTCATAAATATCATAAGCAAGTCTTAGAATTTATTTTATAAAAAATCTATGTACAAATTATAAAAATTTTGACTATCTATCCACTTTATCCAATTTGAAAAAAGATTAAAAGAAACCTAATCAAATATAGAATTCTAATCAGCAGGTAACAGAAATAGGTTATTCATTATAAGTGTTTCGAAGTTAACGTAGATTTTCCGATACCGGCACCGTTCGCCAAACTAAGTGGTAGCGACCACAAATCTCCATTAAGGGAAGCGCAAAGAAAGGCGTGCGTCGCGTAGCAATGCTTTAATTGCAACTGTTTATCGCCGCTATTTCTCTTTGGGCTCGGTTGAAATAGCACCCATACTTCACCGACAACATGTAATTTATTTTCTGGTGTATCGCTCTGAATATGGTAAACGTAGTAGGTACCTAAGAAACATCAGATCGTATCTTCAGTTATATATTTGTTGTTTTATTTTAGATATTTGTGATTAATCTTCTTTTTTTATAGGCATATTCGTTGACTCAAGTTCTTAAAGTTAGTGGAAGAGAACCGCGCTGCCAAAAGGTTATATACTTTATATAACTTTTTGGCAACGCTGTATACTTCGGAGGCTATATACTTGGGAAAACTATTCGGTCAACGCCCGGATAGTTGCCCTAGGTATCAATAGAGTGACGCGGTGATTGCCGATATTAACGAGCTTCATGCTAACTCAGTGTCAGCTTTTTTCTCTTGACCGCATACAACGTCGGCTGTTTTGTCGTTCGTATTGTCGATGACCAAAATCTCACCGAACGGCTAGATTCTTTAGAACTGTGGAGGGATATCTCACCTCTCTTTTTAGCATCTTTTATCGATATTACAATGGGGACCGTTCCGAGAAATTGTTCGGAACAATTTCGGCCGCTGAATTCCACTACCGCACAACTCGCCACAAGCAAAAGTTTCATCCCAACTACATGGATTAGTGGCGATCCAGTACATTGCGTTTTTCTAGAAACTTCATTCCACGTACCACTACCGACGATACAATACGACATTGTAACCTTCAAAAAACAAGCCTACTCTTTTTTTAAAGGCCGGCAATGCTTCTGGAATGCCTATATACTTGGCACTGCGAATTTATGTGGGCGGCGTTAATTGCTTTCCATCAGGTGACACGCCTGCTCGTTTGCCTTCCTATCTCATAGATAAACTGGCGAGAAACAGCATAAGGTTGTGAATAGTGGCTTGTCGAAAACACGGTGTCGGAAGTATTGGAGGCCAAGACACACTTGGGATCATCGAGCAAGCGAAGTAAATAAATAGTTTTTCTTTACATTGAAAAAATGTATCTAAGTATCTATCGAGCGATCCTCTTAGAGGATAGGCTCTGACTATTCGAAGTTCATTACCTCGCTGGAAAAACGAGAATGATAGTATAAAACTTGTTCTCTTATAGTTGAGCAAGTTTGCATGTGCTGATTAATAATAAAGCTTTAGTGGTGTAAGTGTTGGCAGTGGTTGAAGGCGATAATTACTTATGATCAATCATTATCATCAGCTTATGGCAGTCTATTGCTAGATATAAGCCTGCCATAAGGCTCACTTAGCTGGATTTCCCGATACACGCTTCCTGTTTCTGCACGCCGCCCTGCCTAGATCATCGCTACATTTATCCGAGACACCTTCCACATAATGTTTGTCAAGACGCTGTCACTACTACAGCACTGATCTTCAAATCTGTTGGTGGTTCTCCAATAAACATGACCAGCCCATTGCCACTTCTGATTACTAACTCGAAGACCTATGTCGTTTACTTTGATTTTCTGGCGGGTTTCTTCATTTCGTTTTCCCAACTGTTCTATAATAATATATAAATGTTTATATAGAAGAAATATTATAGATAACATCGCAATTTGTTACCTGACTGGAAATCTGAATAAGGTAAGAGGTAAAGTTAAGTCAAGGACTTTCCAAAGGCATAGGTAATATCCCATAAAGTATTTCCCCTTGCTTCGCTATACCCGAACGAAATCTAAATAATAAAGATCGCGAGTCTGCCCCTCCGCCGGGCAGGCTTAGTCGTACAAAATTGAAGTAATAAAAGAGGAATTCCTGCGAAAGTTTCGCAATAAAGGCAACGAGTATCGACTGTTAAGAAGTAAAGAGTTCTGGAGTGTAATGGCCAATGTACATAAGTCAGTTATGTACTAGTTTTAACTTGGTGATTTATTGTCATCGTTTACCTGTAGAGAATATTAACTGTAGACGTATTCATTCTTATATTTTAGTAAGTTTTGTCGTAGCTAAGGGTGAAATCACAAATCTTGTGTTCGATCAAAGTGAGGTCGACTTCACGCAAATGACTTGAGTTTACTTGTAAAAATATTATTTTCAATAAAAGTACCAATTTAGTACTTACTATAGAAAAGAAAAAGCTTTTTAAGATAATACGGCTTACCTATTTGAATCCACGGTAACCTTACATCTTTCAAAAATTATAATCGCATAGATGCGTATCAGTTCATTTAGTCCCCTGTTTGAAATGGCTTCATCAAACCTTTGAGGACCTTCTCTAGATAAAACCGGACAGACTATTTGCTAGTCACGCTCAGTTCTTAAAACCTTACGGTTATACAATATATCACAGGAAGTGAATACTACGTGTGAAAGCGAATACGCTACTTGGGGCTCTTTCATACACACTTTTCAAAAAACCTACAAATGTAACGGAAAATGTTACATTTTGATAAACAAGACCTTTAACAACGCTTAAACGAAAAAGACGAAACCGTCTTTGTCTTCTTTTAAATTATATTTTACATTTATACTTCTTACTTATTCTTACTCTCAGTCCTAAGGATAATGACCCGTAATTGTAAATCGCGCTCTCCTGGTTTAAATTACTAGATTAGTCACTAGTTGTTCCTATCATGCGTCTCATTGTTCAAATGTGTATTAACGACAATATAAGTAGACATGACTTCTAACGACTCAAAGCGGCCTATGGTACAATTCTTTAGGTAAAGGTGAAAAGACGTGTGCTTAATATTAGAACATTCTTAGGTTTTAGATCTTATTCTGTTAAACTCACCAGATTAATCTTCGAAATATATCTGCTGTTGCAATTTAAGAGAATAAAACAATTATATTCCCACGAGGGCAGGAAACGACTAACGGAGAGCCGTTTCGCTACGATGAATATGAGAGGAAGGATGGATGAAAAGATGGATGCATATGGAAGAAGCAAGGAAGGTGTGTCGGGATCGTAACAAATGGAGATCTGTGGGCTCTGCCTACCCCTACGGGAAACAGGCGTGACGATATGTATGTATGTAAAATAATTATTATTTGCTTCAACAATGGTTCTGTTCGAGTTAAATGCACCAAATCAGCTCTTAGATGTCGCGTAGCAATCGCAATGGGCGATATTTTACGTCAAAGGGACAGGACGTAAGCCTCGCGACGTTAATTAAATTTGCAGGTATTTGCTGGCAACACCAAAGCTTTGAATTTTAAGCCAGGGTACGATTATATGTACAAGTATATGGAATTAACAATAAAGCAACCTATAATTTATTCTATTTGCACCTCATGTGACAAACGGACAAATATTGTAGTCGTTTGTTGTTGACATCAACATTATCATCAACAACTTTTTGGTGAGTTTAGTTTACAATAACAGCTACAAAGCTGTTGGTAACCTTTTTATAGCATTTTGATATCCGCTTTCGTTTGTCATTAAATAATTTTGTAGATCAATTAAATTTATAAACGAAACTTAAATAGATGATTAATGTCAGGCGTTAGATTGTTGAAATCCATAACCAAAGTTCTAACTGTCCACATAACATTTAGAATCTTTACTTAACTAAGATCCGCGACAAGCATCAGAAAAATAATAAATTGTATTTTCTAATGGATGAAATGGATTTACGGAGACCTTAAACTAAATCTTACCGAAAAAACGGCCGTCAGCAATTCCTCCTAACCACTATAAACAACATCAAACACACACTGCCACTTTTCCACATTACACACGACACCTGTTGTAGACACTACGGAAGACGACCGTAAAGTGAACTTATTGCTGACGGCAGTTTTTTGCATGAGATTCAGTTTAAGTTCCCCGTAAATCCACTTCTTCCAGTAGAAAACACACATTCTTTTTCTGTTTTTATCTGCTTGTCGCGGATATTAGCTAAGTAAAGTTTTAACTGTCCACATAAATTTAAATAGCTAAAAAGTATATCGTTATATATAAAAACTATGAAATAGAACAATATAAAACATAAAGTCGTCTACATTCTTGCTTTATATAACAAGTCATTAACAAGTTATTTATTATCAAGTTGAAATGAAATCACCAAATTCCTTTCGTTGACGTAACCCTCTCGAGGAACACCACACCCCGTTGATGTATTATTTATTATGTTATATAATTTAACGTGCACGAAACATTTAACAGCATAATGTCCGATACGGCGACGACGACTTGTTTAAATTCAGTTAATTTAAATTCTAAAATAGAATCACTCGTGAAACATTAGGAACATGTTGAAGCCCGGGCCAGGGTACTCAGTCTGTGTCGACTTAGGCCTCTATCAACCATTTACGGTGTAATATACAACGTTACGACATAGAAGCTATCGCATTGGGTTGGAGATTGCAAGCCTGCTCGATACCGAAATCCGAATCAAGCATATTAGATTAAGGATCCTATCGGCAATTACGACGTACCAAACTAATGGTACATTTTGAACTGCCGTTTATCTTTTCGAAATCAACTAAGGCAATTTATAGCATCACTATATTTGAACTTAGATTGTAAAACTTTTAACTAAAAGTACGATTGTACTTAAGATACGATGTATGATTGAAATCTACCAATTTTTTGTGCAAAATATCTCTTTTATGTATAATATACATTTTTTTGACACTTTACCTAAGCCTTCAATTAAATGTAATAAATTTTTTTATTATCTATATATATCTATATATATATATATATATATATATATATATATATATATATATATATATATATATATATATATATATATATATATATATATATATATATATATATATATATATATATATATATATATATATATATATATATATTCACGCCTATCCCCCGCAGGGGTTGGCAGAGACCATAGAGCTCCATACATCGCAGCGAAAAGGCTCTCCATTAGTCGCTTTTCGCCCTCGTGAGAATCAGGACATGACGGGTGACGTGCGACGCGAACCACGTCGCCGTCATTTTCAACTTATTAGGCATATTAAATTCGTCTTAGTGAATTCCACGAGCCGCAAGAGAGGATGGAGGTGATGGATGCCTTACCTCAGCCCCAGCAGAGCCCTGCATGCTGAGGTAAGGCACCATAGTACCCGAGAGAGCCCGATCCCGGGATGGTCGGCACGCTTGCGACTAGGCTCGCCCCTAGCCATGCATCCATTGGCACGGCCGGCCGTAGAGTGGCGGAGAGGAAGGGAAAGAATAGAGAAGAAAGGAAAGGGCAGAAAAGGAAATGAGGATTAGAGGGGTTACCAGACTCGGAATGAATATTTATAAATCCATATATATATATATATATATATATATATATATATATATATATATATATATATATATATATATATATATATATATATATATATATATATATATATATATATATATATATATATATATATATTCCGATGCGGGAATCGAACCCGCAACCATTGACTCCATGGGCGGAGGGCCGCGCCACTGAGCCAATCGGTATTTCAGTTATCATAAATGTTTATATGTAATTATTATTATTTAGGAATAGAGTAATAATGACTTAAGTAAAATATTTGTAGTCTTTCTTAATATTTTTTGTATAAACACACACATAGCCCCGTAATATAATTCCTTGATTCTAGGAATCAAGGAATTATATTACGGGGCTATGTGCAATTAAAAAGTTATAAAAAATATGTTTTGGTGAAATAACTAAAACAAATCCAATACGGCAATCGAATCTATGACCTTCGACCAGCAGACGAACCTCGAAACCTAGTCATCTGCTATAGTTATAAAATTAGCTTAGTTGTCAAGATATCTACCCATCCACAACTTAGATAGCAATTATCGATATAGCAGTTTCCATTTCCCTCGATACAAAGTTTAAGGCTCGTTCATTTCTCCTTCAAAATCTCTATCCTTGGCTTTTTTAATTGATCTGTAAAATTTCTTCTCACTTTTCATTTTTCCTTCTTACACTTTTTTATGATTATTAAAATAACACTGTCATGACGAATCTACTTCCATTCTACTTTGGTGCTGTAAAATTTGCGGTTAAAACTATCTAATATTTCTTTACTGGTAGCCTTTCTTTCCAAGATACTTGATGACATTGTGCATCTCTCCCTCTCTCTCTCTCTCTGAGTCCTAAGTCCCCCTGGTGGGGCATAGGGAAGACACGATGTTTCTCCATCTCGACCTGTCTGAAGCTTTACTTTGCTCCAGGATAGGACCATCTTCTGCACTTCAGCCGTCACAGTACACCGCCAAGTTTGTTTTGGGCGCTCACGTTTTCTTTTCCCCTGCGGATTCCATTCGAGGGCTTGTTTGGGGTTAAGACTGGCGTGGTGCGGGAGAGTATGCCCCATCCATACTACTATGGTACATAGTAGAACAAAAATACGATATAATTCTCGCCCGCGGATAATTACAGCTAGCTATACAAATAAATGTTTGAACGCTAATAGAGACAGAAGTGCGCAACTACTTTGAACTTATTGATTATCAACCGATGTGTGTGAATAACCCAACCGATTTAATTACATCGTATTTAAGCCCTTAATCGTTCTAAAGTGTCACAAACGTTATTAATTCACCGCAAGCCTCCTTATCTAGGTAACGCAATTGAAACGGATTCTGTTGCCAGTGTCAAGAATTATAAATTCAAAGTACCCGTACATAATGATTAATTGGTATACAGGAATATAAAATAAAATGAAAAAAAATACTACAAACAATGTATGATAAGCAACAAAAAATAAATCAGATATCTCTAACTATTATTAATGGAGTCAGGCGTTACTTTGCGGAAATCCATCACTATATGGACAGTCAAAAGTTTTACTTAGCTAAGATCCGCGACAAGCAAAACAATAACAGAAAATTAATAATGTGTGTTTTTCCGTTGGGTTTAGTGGATTTATTTGGAACTTAAACCAAAAACTTACCGAAAATCGGCCATCAACTCTCCACCCACCAACCACTACACACAACACCAAACACACATTATCACTTTTCCATCTTGTAAACGACACGTGTTTCGTCCCAACACGAGGCATCTTCAGGTATAGTAGACTCTACGGTAGACAACCGAAAAGTTTGGTTGTCTACCGTACCGGGTGTTTGGTGTTGTATGTAGTGGTTGGTGGGTGGAGAGTTGATGGCCGATTTTCGATAAGTTTTTGGTTTAAGTTCCAAATAAATCCACCCACACATTATTAATTTTCTGTTATTGTTTTGCTTGTCGCGGATCTTAGCTAAGTAAAACTTTTGACTGTCCATCTCTAACTATATTAAAAGAGCTAAAATATTATTAACATTTTTTTATGGGATAGGAAGGCAAACGAGCAGACGTGTCACCTGATGGAAAGCAATCAACGCCGCCCATAGACATCCGCAGCGCCATAGGCAGTGCGAAAGCGTAGCCAACTTTTAAGGAAAGTGTCATTATGGGAGTGGGAGTAAGAGGGGGAGGAGGATAGTGTTGGGCCGTCGGAACTCAGCCGCTCACCATACGAAGCGTGGTAGCTAATCTACCGCCGGTTTTCTGAGGGAGTGTGGTACTTCCCCGGGCGAGCCGGCCCATTCAGACAGATATTATGCCATTCTTGACAAAGTATTCGTCTGCAGCGTGGCTCTACTACTAAAAAGATATATTTTAAGATTATATGAGTTTTGATATTCACTATCACACTCTTTTTGAATATTGAATTAAATTTTCATTCTATAATACGAACTGCAATATATTGTTTTACAAATCAACATAATACAATTTAGAGTTAAGAAATTCATAACAAAGGATAAATGGATCAATTCAAATAGACCGAAATGATTCATTATGAATCACATTAGTTGTATCCATGTCCACAAATTGTCCACAATGTCCGAAAGTACGAGACGTCAACTTTGCAGCGATCGCGTAGACAGTGACACGGGTTGTGAAGCCACGTCCCTCCACTCTCCATCCTTGATTATGATAAACGACTTATGAAATTAAAACGGTCATACAACAAATTCTCATTCAAATGAGCCCTTTGTCAGAATTTATTCCCTTGACAAATCGCTTCTTGCATTGTCTGGATATTACTATCTATTATATCAAAACCGGTAAGCTATTAAAACCTTTCTCCAAAAGAAATACTTAAGGATGAAAATTTATAACAAAAATTATGACCGAATAATTTGACCAATATTATTAAATTTTAATTATTATTTATTAAGTTATAAATAGGTATGCAGCCGCTATCGAATGAATTTATTTTCAAGCATTTTTTAGCAAAGAAGACTAGCACTGTTTTTAATATTACTAGAATTCTTGTTAACCATTCCAACTAAGCTAATAATGCTTGTGCTAGGATATGGTTCACATCAATAGCTGAGGCTTGCCGGCTGATCTATAATTATATAGATGGGACCTTGCAATTAAACGAGTCCCAACAAACTTAATTTATTATCGCCGTCAAAATTCGTTATTTACTAATAATATTTTTGTCTTGTTTTTGCTCTGATTATTCTTTCTTTTCTGATAGCTATTATAATTTTGTTTCGTTCTTCGTTGATAGCAATAAATATCAAGTAAAATAATTCTACGCGTAGTTCCTGATTATTTAAAAATAAAGTGATTAATCCATTAGAGTTCAAAAAAGGCACAAAACCCTTGTTATGTAAGGTATACGATCTTTATGATTTTTCTCCAAATCATTTTCATATTACCATAAAAAAGTGTTTTGAATAATAATATAAATTTATTTTTAGCCTCATAATAAAAGATTGACAATTCAAAAGTAACTGATCGGGTCGACATACGAGTATTTACACAAAAACAAAGGTGAAATGATAAGGATTGGCAGGATTGACATTATTAATAAAACGTGACAGGGATGAAAAGATTGTTCGATTTCAATGTGTATATATTATAACTATGAAAGGAATAAGCAATAATATTGGCAACAGTTGTCTGAAGGAACGCAAGAGGGAAAAGGTAGATAGATATCCGCTACGAGCGATCTCTGACATCGTTCCAATAACTTTGACATTCGCGCTATCTACCCGTACCGCGACCGTACCCCGGCCCCCGCACACCCGGGTTTGCTAGTCCTCACAAATTTTCGACCGAAGCGGACGGTAGTTTGTTTTCTTTGTGTCATTTCCTTATCGCTCTGCCAAAATACGTTTCATGACTATTACGTCAGCCGAAACATGTTTCAGGTAAAATTGTAGCGTGCTTGTGTTGTTTTGATCCCTTTCATGAGTTACGAGCATAAAATATTAAAAGTCTTCAGAACCTATTTAGCTGATTTTCTGGAACACGCTAACATTAAAGTACAATAGAGGTTAACAAGTTATTTTTTTTTTACTTTAATACTAAAGTAAGGTTACACTGTCATAAATTCATTTTATTAAAAAAAAACAGGATACTGCGTAGGTAGAACATCTCATCTCATCTCAAATAGACACATATATATGTATATGATAAGTTGAATTTCAAAAATACCTAACTAAGCTATCATGAAGCTATGAAAAGTACATTACTTTATTTTTAAAACAACTATAAGTCTTAAAATATCCAGAGAAAAAAAATATGATTGTGTGAAACCATAAAACATATCCACGCTTAACAAAGAGCCGGAAATACACGTGCAATTATTTATAAAAACTCTCTTTGATTATGCCGCATGACTGCTTGTCGCAGGTAACCGCAATTTTACGAGAAATATTTTATGTTGTTACGAACTCGTTGCACTTTTCCCACGCATATTACATATGCTATTTCATGACGAAATAATTCGTATTTTTGACCTTTAATTAAATAAATTCTGTTACATATTTTCATTGCATCGTATCCACTCGAAATGAAGCTGTTAAAATTTCTTGCAATGCAAATAAATATTTAAAAATCTGGGCAGCACAAATATTACATATTTTTCCCAATAAACTAATTTACTTTTACGATAAAAGTGTCAAACTTACTAAGATGAAATCTTGTCAGATTCGCCAAGCAAGTGTCAAGACTTTGAAATCCATTGTCGACAAATGCATATGCCGTATGCGATAGTGCTCCATGCAGCGAAACAACATCTATTAGATTCTTATCTTTCATTCCCTTCTTCGGAACCACTATTACCCTTATTCGAAGACATCTACATTATAAATTGCTGTAATATTTCGCCTTCAAAGACTTTCTCATACGCATGAAGACACAAGAAGAAGGCATATATAAATATGAGTAACAGTCATACAGACTGAACATTTGTTCAGTATACTTTAATTATTAAGGTATTCATATTTTGTTAGTGTTATACCGTCGAATTAAAAGATTACGAATACCGTCAATTACTTACGATTTTAATAAAGATATACTGCATGCAGATGACAAATAAAGCCTCAAGATACGGAATAGTTTTGAATAATAATACCGTTTATTCTTGCCGCTTAGCGGACTTTTAATATAGAGTATGGTGGAAGGCGGATGAAAATTATCAAATATTCAATTATTTATGGAAGAAACAGGAAAACAACCGCAATACTTAGGGCACAGCAGCAGCCTTCCTTAGGGTTAGTATGTGTATAATGTAAGGGAAGAAGGAAATAAAGGAACGGAAAGGAATTAGATGTTTGGATTCCTGCATCCGCCGTAGAAAATAATGTGAAAGTAAAATGTTAACACTACACATTTTGTAATTCAAAATAGCGTTATAACTGATAGCAGTTGTTAATCTCAAAGAAAGTTAAACTTTAAAACACAAAATTACTTGTGAACGAAAATCAAATGACTGTACATTTTAAAAAAAAATATTCGTCAGTTAATACGTAACAAGAAATTACGTGGGTAAACTCGTGTTTCATTTGCTTTACTCATCGTGCGAAAAGTTTTGACGATAATAATCAAAATAAAAAGAAAAACTTTGCTCGCTTTGCTAAGTCCTCTCCACTTGGTGAAATGTAGTTGAACGTCAATAAACTGCAAGAATTGGTTCACATCGAGAGAACGAATTGAGAATTTTCGCTGAATTCTTTTCGTAAAATGCTCTCGAAATCATAGTGTGCTATAAAAGTTTTATTGGCTTACAATTGTTTCTAAGGAGAGCATAGGTGAGCGCTGCGGTATGCGGGGCGTGACGGCAACGGAAGTGGATCGCCCCCGTCACAAAGTCCCTCCATACTCTCCACTGATCAGAGAAAAGTTGCGTAATTTATAACGACAGACATCCATTGCTACCGGACAGTGTTCTTACAAAGGCCAACTTTCTTCGAAACGCTTCAAACCGATTTCAGCGTCGGGTGGAGCAGAATTGAATTCATTATTCCAACAAAGAAACTCAACATAAGCCAGTTCGAATAAAGTGTCGCCATCTTAAATTGTTACGATAAAAAGAGCGCATTGCCGAGAAAATTCCATCGATTTCTATATTATTTCTCGTCTAAAACTAGAGTAGCTTCAATGCAAATCAAATTCAATCCACATTCATTGGAAACAAATATAAAATTTCAACTGTAATAAGTTCTAACATACAATAAAATCACTCAATGGTGTTACAGTCTCTTATATAAATGTCAAAGTTCTTTCTTTTATTTTTCTGGGACAAATTGTAGTGTAACCTAATCCGGAATATGCAAGACCAGAAAACAGTAATTGTACTAGTACGTCAACCACTTGATAATTTGCAAAAAAATCACCCCATCATTTTCTGCAACAAGCAACTGTGGTATCATTCATTTTATGGAGTATGACAATGCATGTTTCCGAAAAAACATATTATTTGTATTGGGATATAATTGTCTAGGATATAAATGTAGGGAAGAAGAATATAAAGAAAAGTAATTGCTCTACAATTTTTTTTAATCTTGTTTTCTGTTCTACACTGTTAATGTTGGACAAATACGCCATAGTCATTTTTAGCAGTCTCGTTCGATTCTTGAGAGAACGTATTGCAGACAGATTATTTTAACAATAAAACGGTACCCTACGTTCAAAATGTAGCTGCTATTCCTTACAACCCTATCACCTGACCTTATTTTCTTCAACATTAAGCGGAGAAACTTTCTGAAATTTTGTGACAAAAGTTTGAAAGATGTACTGCCCAGTAATTGAAGTATGAAGTTTGTGAAAAATTATAATAAGTCAGAGCTTAATTAAAATAGGGTAAACAAAATCCCTTCCACTTGATGGAAGAGATACACACAATTACAAGATTCTTTGCATTGCTGATATTTAAAATATTTTGTATATTTCAATTTGCACTTAAATAATTGTATCATAGTTTTATATTTATGCGGACGGGAAAAATAGAACAGGAATAAAAAAATATAAAAACCTTTTTAAACGTAATTTCTGCTTACGCCGTTCTCCTGCTCTCGTGAACTAAACGTCTGAGTGAAAAGGAAAATCATTTCCTTTCCATCCATTGTTGCTTGACTTAAAAGTACTCAGATTTTATTGCATTTGCCGCAAATAACTAGGAACTAGTGGACCTTATTAAAAATAATAACAATAAATAATTATGTATTTTAATATGAATCTTTTATTTACATATTTTTCTCTTAATAACAATATTATTAAAAAAATTATATTATTATACTTATGAATATATGATATTCATTTAAAGTGAATTTTTTTAAAGATTTCAAAAACAAATTAGCTAACACTTATAACACACGTGTGTGTGTGTGTTTATGTATATAATTTTGTTGTTTATACTATTTAAAATAAAATGAGTATACTTAATATTAACAAAGACGTTCAGTAGATCACAAAACCAATTACCAATGTTAAACAATTAAGAATACATTGAAACGTGATAATTGTATTTCCCTGTGAAATATTATTATTTTTGCTTATTTACACATTTTTATAACAGGTTAAACAAAATCATAAAGTAAATGGTCCAGTTTTAACCGATAAAACTACATGGCAAAGTTATATTATATTATATTAACAAGTAAAAGTAAAGGCAACGTGAAATCGAACCTTCCATTAAATTAACAATTTACATCGCACACAGAGAATTTGTTTGTTCCCTGTAAATAATCCGTAATGCCTTGTGTTTAACCTTCGCGTCTTGACAACACAACGCTCGAAGTCAAAACTTGGATGAAATCTTTATTATCAAACAAATTGCTTACACATTTATCTATGCTAGAACGTGCTAGGTTTTAAATAATCTATTTGGTACTTATATTAGCCGTATGTCGCTATGCTAGGCTTTAGCCTGTCTTACAGCTAGATATTGCCCTACCCTCTATAGTATTAGAATACATAGAATATAAAAATTGTTATGACGTACACATTGAATGTAACTTAACTAAATTGTAACAATGTATAATAATGTATAAAAATATACGTAAAATAACAATGTATATTATTATATGTTTATTATTAATTACTCAACAATAATCTTTATTTTGTTAGAAACTTGGATTTTATGATAGTGTGTTTGAGTGTGCGGGTATGTGTGTGTTCTTGTGTGTGTATCTTATGATGTAAACGTGCTACAGGTACAAATATCTTATGTCCTGCAGACAATGTTGAAAAATTACGATTATTAGATACGAAAAATAGGGCCTGGGGGAAGCAATGGAAGGAGTTGTGAAAGGCCTATTCCAAAAGGCATATTGAGTATAGAATTTTTCTCTAATATTTTAAAATTTTATTATCTGCACCAGTCTTAAATAAACTTTTAATTCACCTCTCATCACTATTACGCTTACCAGAATTTGAGATAAGTTGTGCTGTACCACAAACGAGAACTATTTTTCTTCCATCATCATCATTAAGGCATTACAGCCGCGGGTGGGCCTTAGCCTTAGTGGGCCCTACACTAAATTTTTCCAGTCGGGTCTTCGTTTAACTTTTTCCTTCTAGCCCTTCTCACCGATTGCCTTTAATAAGTCGTGCTCGACTCCATCTAGCCATCTGAGCCTAACATAAAGGCCTAACCTTCCGCGGCTTCTACGACCATCTGGTTTCATTTTTCTTCCATACTTATATTTAAATAATCTTATATATATATATATATATATATATATATATATATATATATATATATATATATGTATATATATGTATATATATATATGCCCCGCAGGGGTTGGCAGAGACCACAGAGCTCCATCTGCTACCGTCTTCGCAGGGAAACAGCTCTACATTGGTTGCTTCTCACCCTCGTGAGAATCAGGACGTGACGGGTGGCGAACCACGTCGCCGTCATTTTTACAACAAATTAGGTATATTAAATTAGGTATATATACTAAATAATCTAAATATATTTTATATTAAATAAAATTTCTAATTTTTATTTGAATTAACTAACTTAAACGCGTTCTCAAAAATTTTATCTACAAACGAAGCAACATGGTAACAAAGCAGGACAACGACTAAAGTGGTGGCGAGTGATTAACGATAGGTATGTACCGTGACAGCCACAGTTCTGTGGCTACGTTGGAACGACAAACACCGCCCCAGTCGGCTTGTTACTTGTTTAGTTCTATCTAACAGTCGCAAGGTAACAAATGCAAGGTACTTACGTCACCAGTTCTTACAACTAAAGTTGTGTTTCAAGATATGCTTGGGCGAAAAAGAAAGTCTTGGCTACGTAATATCAGGGATTGGACCGGGATAGCGAGTGCTCCAGAACTGCTACACCTAGCGAAGAAGAAGAAGGAAAGTTGTGCTGAATTGGCTGCCAACCTTCGGAGAGGCACTCTTAGAAGAGGAATTGAAGACATATATAGACAAATATATTCTTTATTGTACACTAAAAACAAAGTTATACACCTATTGATTTGTAATATTTATATACAAATGGCGAACTTATCGCTAATAGCAATTTCTTCCAGACAACCGTAGGATGATAGAGTGAGGAGATAGCCAAAGGAGCACGCGAGTCACCTAATGGTAAGTAGATCACCGCAGCCCTTGGACGTCTGCAATATCAAGAAAATTGCCGATTCCCTTTTTTGATTGCCGAAAGAAGGAAGTAAACGAGGAAAAGGAATTAGGCTTCTATATTGCAACACTCACGAAACACAACAGAAAAATGCCAACACTGTACAGCAATATAAATAAGCAATAAGTTATAAAGGACTTAGAGATATAATAGCGGTATTAAACCCTTAAAAAGTATTTGAATGATGCATTGCACTATTGTATGTAGATACGAAGCTAATAGGTACTAAGGAGATATACAGTAGATACTAAAATCCAGAAAGTGTACTATTACCAATTATATTAGTAACAACTTAGACTCGTTTAAATTTTAAATTCACAAGATGTCATATTTCTAATCTAAACCACACGATATAGAGAACTATAATCAAATACAAAATGCGATATAAATGCACTTTCAAATATTTTGCATTAAATTCAGATGGAAACACAAAATTCATATTTTATATACACCATAGACCATTCGCAGGTAAAATGCGAAAGAGCGACATTATTCTTATTTTTATTTTAGTTTGTCACTAGCAATGTGGATTGAATCGGCGATAATGTATGCAATTTGGCTTGACTTACATACCTAACTGTTTGTGAGTGAAGCAAAATTTTTATTTAAACAGAAAAAATCCTCCCATTTACCCATTGTTTTATACTTCTCTCTGCTAAGTATCATAGTAGAATACAAACCTGCATACGAGTAGAGTTAACCTGTCTAAACTAAACGTATTTTTCTTACAGGTAAAAAGGTCAAAATAACTCCGACTTATAGAATTTTGAAGAAAAAATATATGTTTAAAAAAATGTTTTTAACCTTTATCTACGGTAATATAAATATCGCATAATTTGTTCCGTTGAGCCGAAAACGTGCCAGCGAAACATCGCTTGCATTGGACAGAAGTACGCTCAAGTGGATTCTCAACGTAGGAGGCATTGTTGCTAGTTGAACAAAGCAAAGGGCTCTTCGCGGCCGGCGTGACCTAGCCCCTTCCATCCCCCCTCACTCACGTACTCTTTGTGATAGCGTATTTTTAGACGGACGCCGTCGTGCGATGAATTGACTGTATTGATGACAAGTACACTCTTGTTACTTCCAATTTGTATCACTTTGTTATCATACCGTACAGTATTATATTTTATTTTAATACAAAAATATTGTATTACCTTATATATTTATTTTATAACATGAACTGCTTATTGTAACGAATTCACAAAACTTCCACATTTTTTCAAAGAGCTTTAAGTAAAAATTCAATCACTGTTTTTAATTATATAACTTCATTATCATTATCAATAGTACATAAAAATGTGCCTAGGTATACCATATTATTCGAAAAATTTTGACAAACGAGCAACATCTGCAGCATCAGAGTCATCGCAAATACGTTAGTGGCCTTTCGATTATTAAAGACCGAAAAAAAGACAAAAATACTAGACTAAACTAAAAAGACATCGTGAACCGTAGTGATTTTGCGAATGCTCCAAACAGTAGAGTTTGTTCAGCTGATCTCTAATCTTATTGTCCGTGACAGCTAAATAGGTTAAGTGTATTCCACCGCAGCTAAGCCAACAAAAAATAAAAGACTCCAGTGACGGCAAACATACCGCTTTTGGTTTAGTTGGAAAATAGTTGCAAACATTTTAATGTATGAAATAAACAAAACTAAGATGATCAAAAATAGTTTTTAAATATTTAACGATCGTCGAATTAATTATTTATAAAAAAAGTTATTTTATAAAAGATGTAAGCAAACGATGAAACGAAAACCATAGTGCAGTTTTGCAAAGAACAAAGATTATGTTCAGTAATTCACGTGGATTAGATGGACGTCACCAGAACACCTAAGACGATGATCAAATGGACTCCACAGCGGAAAATAGGGAAACCAAAAAAGAAGTCAAACGATTACATAGACGAGGGCATGGTAGTCATGCTGTCAAGAATGGGTAAGAATTGTAATGGAGGCCAAAACTCATTCTTTGTTACAGTGGCAATAGAAGAAGAAACAAATGGGTCACCTAATGGAAAATAACTGCCGCTCTCCATGGACATCTTCAATATCACGGGCACTGCATATACGTTGTCTAGGTACCTGTAGGAAAATTGTTGGATAATGAAATGGGTAAAGAGAGTTAAGGTGAGGGGATAGGAGTTACGACGGAAGGGGTAAGGGTTAAATAAAAGGTTAGGACTCCGTCTCTCTTTGCTTAAATTGAAGTCGGATTTCTACAGTATTATGATACCCAGGTGACCTTATCCATTCTTGCTACCACTATTGTAACATAATCATGTACTTTCATTTCACACATCGCAGTATAGTAGATGCCGATCTTGACCACAGAAAATCTTACGGGCACGCAATCTTAAAATATGTAGATTAATTAATTTATTGTACCATTTTAAAAACTTTATGATACTACTTAAGTTAAAACAAAAACAGACGACCAGTTGGCTCAGTGGCGAGGCCCACGGAGTCAATGGTCTCGGGTTCGATCCTCGCATCGGAATAAACATGTGTATGTCCTACAGATATTTATTCGGAGTCGGAGCAACCCCGCCAATCCGCATTGGGCTAGCGTGGTGCGTTAGCGTTAGTTCCTCCAGAAATGGAGAGTCCCGCGCTCAGCAGTGGGATGTATATGGGTTGTAAAATAAGAAGTATAAACGCTGTTTATTTGGAATCGGGGGGGGGGGACCTCAGTCAATTAAAGATCTTATGTAAACATAACTCTAATTGAAATTATAAAGTGAAATAATACTTATTTCTTAACGAGACCATAAAGGAAACGCTTGTCTTAAAGGGCTTTAAACTGAGAATGCAGAAATGCATTATGCAGCAATGTTAAAATGCCGTCTGTCAGGACAAAGAATCTTAATTATTTTAAGCCGAACAAGGTCCCGTAATTTGTAGTTGAGTCCTGGAGTACTATTTATTTTATTGTATCGTCAGCTGGAGACTGGCTTAACTAGCGCCGGGATATTATTTTACAGATTTTCACGGGCGTCTGCACATCTAAAGACAGTCGGAACAATCGTGCTTGTCTTTAAATCCCTCTCTTTTGCCTTCAATAATATCACGTTTTGTTTATGCAATTACTTCGGTTGATAGTTTTGTTGTCTTGTCTTCATTAAATGTTATAGATATCACAACATTAATGGTTTAGTCAAATATATTTAGTCAAACAGCACAAGAATCCTTGACTCCTAATTACCTTAGGACAAGGTGAATAATAACTTTGGCCTACGTTTGATAAGAATATATTTATTTTATACATAATTTAACTATGCTTACATTCAAATTCAAATAATTTTTTGACGTAACAAATTACATGGTGTAAAAAACTCCGCATTTATCCTTTTATTTATATATGTTTAATCAATAAAACCAATTACTTTTCAAAGTAAAAAGGAGGGCATTAATGAAAATATTTCAATTACCTACAGGGAGAACTTTTAATTAAGTTTATTTTTTATTTATGGACATTTTAGCAGTAGAATATTTTTACTAAAAATTACCTTACACTCATACTCTCACACAAGAATACGCATCGGCGTGCATGTCATTAAAAACAAATGATAAATAAAACCTACCAAATTTAGAATAAAAAACACATAGACCATACAAATTCTTACGTATGTACATACATATAAAACATATATATGGTGTATGGAACGTTAAGGATTCGAACTTCAAGTTCCTTCGAGTCCTCTACGTTCAGGACGACTTTTTTTCGTCCTCATACTTCAACAGGACCTCTCAGTGCATGGAAGAGGTGAAATTTCTATTCGACTGATTTGAATGTTACGGTTATGTTTATGATAATAAAGAAAGTAACTTTTATATTTTTAATTACATTTAAAATTAACTCTTTTTATAACAATAATGCTTTTATACCTTATTTTTCATAAAGCTGTAAGAGACTCCGGTAGACAGATAGTAAAAGACGTAGCAATTTTATGCTATTATAAATTACGTTTAACTGGAAATTTTCTAAAGTCTCTTACACAGGCGACAGTTTTCCTCGTCTTATAAAATTTAAACAATATGATGACAAAATACTTGCGTTCATATAATTTGAAATATTATTAAATACATATTTATTCTACAATAAAAACAATATCCGTTTATTTCTATAACTTCTTACTGTATAGAACAGCTTCTTTACTGCGTCGAAAGAACTTACGAGGAGGCCCACAAGTTACGGACTGAGGATAACTACGACAACGATAATAACTCAGTGATGAAGATGCAGTTCAGTTTTGAAAATCTGCTTAATCAATGGAAGACAAAACATGACAACAGGATAGATTAGTAGAGATCCAAGGCCCCTCAGGTTAAGTCAAGTCAGTTTGAACCGATATCGGAGAAGGTGTAGCAAAAAATTTTTATGCTAACCTCATCATCAAAGCCTTAGCCTGGTTCATTAAATTTTTCCAGTCGGATCTTAGTTTAACTTCTCTCACCACCCTCACACCGATTGCCTTTAAGTCATCCTCGACTCCATCTAGCCATCTGAGCTTAGACCTTCCGCGGCTTCTATAACCATCTGGTTTGCCGTCGATAAGGCGTTTGGGTACTCTAGGCTCGTCAATCCATATTACGTACCCAGCTCAACGAAGGGGTCCAATTTTAATGATTTTGATGACGTTCGGCTCATTGTACAGATCATAAAGCTCGTGGTTGGAAAGTGTACGACATCGCTTATTTTCCAACACAGGACTAAAGATACGCCTTAAAATTTTTCTCTCTTTTTATGCTAACCTGGTTTGCTTAGGGTCAAGTCAACCACCACCAAAGCATTATCATTAACAATAACGATTCGCTTGGCTAGTACGGTTTAAAATTACTCCCTGCCTCTTGATTTTTTTCCCACAAAGCAGTCAAACGAGCAAGCGGTTTACCTTGTGACAAAATTGATAAACTATGACCCGCGACTTGAAATAACCAACAACATAAATTGCTAGTAAATAATATCACATACATAGATTTACGGTCGTCAAAAGTACTAGAAGCGGAACATTGAATATACCTTATATTATTAAAAAGACGATATATTATAAACACTGCCACTCATGCACCACTTATACCATCACATTACATTAAACTTCAATTTAAAAGATAAAAAGACGCTTTACACGCCGTCCCATACTGAGATTTCCTGTGTCATGAGTAGAGAAATGATGTTGAATTTTTTTTAATAACAAGACTAGCAATGTTTTTTATTACCGAAATTCATTCACACTGAGCTAACAATATTCGTTCAAGATAATTTTTGATATCAATAGTTCAATAGAGGATTCAAACTCACAACGTCAAATCGTAAACCCGGACGTTCAAAACTGAGCTTGTATTACAAATCCAAAATATTTATTTTTATCGCCATACTAAAGATTATTTTAAGCTTGTAATAATATAATATAAGCCTTTATTCAGATAAATACATAATATATTAAAAATACTGTTATACATAGTCATCCTTGTTATCTGTTTGTCTAGTAACAAAGGCCTCTTTCAACATTTTCCATTGACTCCTATTCCTGGTTCTCCTTATCCACAATTTCCCTGCTATTTCTTTTATTTCGTCGTACCATGATTTGTATTGTTTTTCGCGTCTCCTTTTCAGGTTCCTCGGGTGCCAATGGTGATTGTCCCACTCCACTTCCTTTCTCCTCGAAGACTTTATCCAGTTCAACGCCATTTATATTTCCTTATAGTATCAGTAATCTTTATAAGTTTGGTCTTGTTCCTTGTGACTGAATTCCTTATCCTATCCGATCTTTTTATCTTCAGTATGCCTCTTTCTATTTTGGCAGACCTTTGGCAGACTTCTAGCTTTTTAATGTTTTTGTTCATAGGCGCCCACGTCTGGCAGCCATATGTTAGCACTGGAAAAACACAAGTATTGAAAAGTTTAGTAATAATATAATATTACCTAACAATTACTTTATTTCTTATCTTAGATAAGTAGCTAATGATTAAATCATTTTGTCAAATTAGTAAACCTATGTATGTCTATTATGCTAATTTAACCGTGCGTCAGATGAGATTTGATTACGTACGCTTCCGTGGTGGCATCTAATCAGATGCAATATCGGCGAATAATGTGCGTTTCCATTTAACATTTACGGCGACAATGACGTTAGAACGGTTATTAAACATTTCAGATGACTATCAGTGCGAAGTAAACGATAATTGAAAATTTCTGTAACGCTTTTAAACGAAAGCTCTACTATCAGCATAGTGATTATATTTTTATTTATGACAGTTATGAGATGAAATTGAATGAAGCTTAGTAGGTCTCACTAGGCAGGCCCGTGCTGAGTCATACCGATTGTTTCATTATTAGATTTTCGCTATGCATATATATCGACGCAAAAAAGCAAAAACGTTTTAAACAGCATAATGAAAACTTACCACCAGAACCAAAAAAATGTATTATGAATTCTGAAAAAATTGGGTCTGAGGCTGTACAAAATTTTATAGCACATAGTATTTTTACCACAGAGGTAAAAAAAATTTTACCTCCGTGTCATTTATAGCGCTTTCACTTTGTGCGTGGACAATAGTATGTACATACATATGTACATAAATATGTACATACGTATACATTATTCATACCATATATTACATAATAAATGTATATATATATATATTCACGCCTATCCTTCGCAGGGGTTGGCAGAGACCACAGAGCTCCATCCACTACCATTCATCGCGGCGAAACGGCTGTTCATTAGTCGCTTTTCGCCCTCGTGAGAATCAGGACGTGACGGGTGGCGAACCACGTCGCCGTCATTTTTCAACGAATTAGGTATATTAAATTCGTCTTAGTGAATCCCACGAGCCGCAAGGGAGGATGAAGGTCAACCCCAGCAGAGCCCTGCATGCTGAGGTAAAGCACCATAGTACCCGGGTAGCCCGATCCCGGGACGATCGGCACGCTTTCGACTAGGCTCGCCCCTAACCACGCATCCATTGGCACGGCAGACCGTGGATTGGCGGAGAGGAAGGGAAAGGATAGAGAAGAAAGGAAAGGGCAGGAAAGGAAATACGGATTGGGGGGGTTACCAGACTCGGAATAAATATTTATAAATCCATATAAATATTTATTCCAATGCGGGAATCCAACCCGCGACCATGGACTCCGTGGGCGGAGGGCCGCGCCACTGAGCCAATCGGTCGTCGAGTGACTTTGAGCTTGTGAATATGTACATAAATAACTAACTGTGTTGATCTTTTGACTATAATTGACCTATATTAATTATGGCCATTTGTCGGACGTTGAAGGCGAAATAAGGGAGGCGAATAGGGAACCTTTTCGCCTTCAACTCTATCAATCTTTTGTTTCATTAGACAATATAAAATGCATATTGAAGAGAGCCTGCTACGTATGCGTACATACATACATACATACATATCGTCACGCCTGTCTCCCGTAAGGGTAGGCAGAGTCCACAGATCTCCATCTGCTACGATCTCGGCATACTTCCCTTGCTTCCTCCACACTCATTATTCTCCTCATGCAAGCCCGCCGGTTGAGGGTACTCTTGACCTGACCTTTCTTAAAAAGTTCAGCAATCTGGTCAAGGTACGTTTTTCGTGGTCTTCCTCTTCCGGCCCTTCCATCCACACGCTGCTACGTATGCGTGCGTATTTAAAGTACTAAAATAGACTTCGTTCGCAGTCAATACTTCTGAAAATTATCAAAAGATATCGCTATATCTATTTTATAATCTTAAACAGATTTTAACGATCCTTGGTTCCGATAACTACTCTTTAAAATACGAGATAAACTCATTTATAAGTTACTACCCAACGCTAGAATAGTTTGAAATTCGAGATGCTTAAACCTAATCTGATAACAAAATACATATGTATATAAAGGCCAAGAACGTATATGAAAGTTACACTTAACATTGAAAGTTCACTTTAAATGTTAATAAAGTGTGTAGTATATATTTTGATAATATTTAATATCATAGCATGAAACAAACATTAATATTTGACACTTTATACATATTCATTCAAAAACCAAAGGTATCCTAAAATACTATTTTAATTAAATAAACGTAAAATAGAATTGTCGACGGAATTTGCGCACAACGATGATATCAACTAAAAGTCTGCACCAAAGGTGACAGGAAGCAGTGTGCAGCCGAGCGTGGCGAACAGAGCTGACTCAGTACACCGGATGGCCGTACTTTCATAACTCGACTAGAATTCGAAAGACTTAAATTAGAAATGTGATTAATCTTTTATCATCATATCATCTATAGCAAGTACACTGTTGGACTGAACTTCTGTTAAATAGGCCTTTTTTTTGTAAGACACTCTAACGGCTATGGTGTCTTGAACTGGTAACGCTGCTACTTGTGACCACCTAATAATAATAATATATTCTTGGCTTTAGATTTGGATTGTTACACCCTTAATAATAGGTTTTCAGAACCTCAGTCGATTTATCAGAGTTCAAATTATATTATGATGAGGTACATAATGATATAAATAATGTATATTATGATGAGGTAACCTTAACAATCAAGGAACACAGTTTGTAATAAGACACAAGTGGTTATAGCTTAAACTTTCTTTTAGTATATGATCAAAAAATATTACGTCTTAATCAAATTATGTTTGATATACTGAGACTTTCATTTAAACTTATGTAGGTTGTCCCCAAAAACTAGTTATATATTTATTAATTATTTTATTTCAAGTAATATGCCAATATATTTGATATATGTTAACGTAAGATTCTTACACAAAATATATAATATTTGTGTACTAAAAACAAATAGAAAACAAAATGAAATCGATATACAATAGTAGGAAACACAGTGCCGCGAGTAAGCGATTTGGCACATTGCGCACAGGAGCGGGCGAGCTACAATATAATTGCGTAGAGTATGTACGACTTGTAACTGTCTCTTAAAGCTAACGCTGCTTAAATTTCAAATAAAATAGACTGAGCTCATTAACTTGTGTCATTTTAAGTCCTAACATTTTATTAGAGGAATATTTCGGGCCAGATTTCAACATTTAAGTGTATATATATGTATATATATATATATATATATATATATATATATATATATATATATATATATATATATAATCCATCACTTCGTATAACCGTTTGCCTTAGTGGTATTTCTTACTTAAAGGTCGGAAACTCTTTTGCAAACCTTCTAGTGTGCAGTTATCTATGAATAAAACGCTTGCATATTTGCCTTCCTATCCCATAAAAAAGGGGCCGTCTTCTCTGTTTATGCACCTTTATCATAAGTCATCTTTTGTCATGATTCATTAAGGCAAGTCTCTCTACCAAGATTCCCGCACTATACCCAAAATATTTCCCGGAAGCGATTAATGAATGCCCATTAAGTTTCAAATATCCATGGGCGGTGACATGTCAATCAAACAATCTCAAAAAGTTGAATTAAAAAAAAATGTTTTATGGTTCCCGATATAACATTAGATCACCTCATTGTTCCCGTAAGTACTTTATAAGACTACTATGAAAGCAGGAAACCAATGGATAGACAATTAGTACCTATCTAATTAAAACCATTCTGCAATCCCCAATCCGCTCGCCAAGCGTGGTGATTAGTACAACACCCCTCAATTTTGAGGCAGATCACCATCTATTGGATTATTATAACTTTATGCATTACTTTTTAGACTTACTACTACTTGCTTTTAGACTGAATTAAATATACAAACTTTTTATTTTGTTTCACTAAAAACATGACGTAGTGTATAAGTTAACGTTTTACATACATACGTGACGGGTGGCGAACCATGTCGCCATCATTTTTTTAACAAAATAGGTATATATATATATATATAAGTTTCGTCATAGTAAATCGCATGATCCGCAAGGGAGGATGGAGGTCAGCCCCAACAGAGCCCCGCATGCTGAGGCATTCCCGGGTGCCTTACCCGGGAATGCCCAATCCCGGGACGGTCGGCACGCTTGCGACTAAGCTCGCCCCTAGCCATGCATCCTTTGGCACGGCAGACCGTGAATGGGCAGAGAGGAAGGGAAAAGGATAGAGAAGAAAGAAAAGTAACGTTTTACAATGCCTGAATGCCTAGGGTGTTGCAGATGTTTATGGCCAGTGTTCATTGATTTCTATCAGTCGACACACTTGCGTATTTTCCACCCCATAAAAAAAGACGAAAAAAAGTCAGAAACACTCAGTAATATTTTAAGGATGCTGAATGTATTGTATCAAATTAAATGCAAGTGTTTGTAAAAATAGTAGGAAGTAAGGGGACATGAGTAACAGTTTTGGCACACTGCGCTCGACGGCCGGGAGCGGTCGAGCGAGGTACGGCATAATTACGCGCTCCGCGAAATGTGACTTGTCATTTAAATGTTGCTTCGCTCTCGTTTGAAACGAGCATTGTAGTGCTGCAATTATTTTAAATGTTACGCGTTTATTCAACTTTAGTTGAGCAGGCTAGAAAACATTACATCTATTGTGTAACTAAACATCCTCTTTTCCCGTACAAATTACAAGAAAACTATCAAGATTCTGTAATAAATATGCTGCACGAGCAGTGGGGTTCATACCCGAGGCTCGATCTCACACCCCTGCGCGGGGTGTGGACGTCCCCGATTGGTACAAATATGATTCTAAATAAATAAATTAACCGGAGAACAATAATCTTCGATATAGATCGTCGAGTTAACAAATTTAAGTGGTAATAGACTGGTTTCGTACCTCAGAAAAACAACAATCATAGATGGAACGAAGTAGACAAGTGCTGATGTAGAAATCTCGTCTTGGCAAACATAGTGTTAAACTCCTCCAGCTAGATGGAGCGACGATCTGTGCAGGACAATTAGTAAAATTGAATGCGTATATTCGAAGATCGGATTATGTCACGTGCTTTGGAGAAAGAAAAAGAATAATGAGAAAGAGACAAAAAACTAAGTTTCGTATTAATAAACGAATAGAAGAGTTATTAAGTTTAATGTCCGTTCCTCCGTTAATAGGAAAGCCCGTACCAAATAGAGAACATGTGACCAATTGCGTCTAGTTTTAGAGAGAACCACTTTAACTTTAGAATTTATTATTTTATAACATTTGTCAAAAAAAAGCTTATATCAAACGAACATATTCAAAATAAACACAAAGACAAATTACAAAAAAAAATGGCATAATTTTATAGTTATTTTGCAAAATAGTAGCTTATATTAAACAAGGAAAGAATAAGCGACTATCATTAATAATGTGTGTGCGAGTAATTCTCATATAATGTTGGTAATGGATGGCAAAAATTACGCTGTGTTTCATTTGCAATGATATAACGATAAGAAAAACGAACGATTCATCACAACGCCCTGGAGACCGATTCACCCTTAACACAGCTAGCCCTCTGTCATAAGCACGAAGATTTACCACTACCTTACCACGCTTAAACGTTTGTTTGAAATTTTTTTTTAATAATTCCGCGACTTTCAAATTGTCAAATATTATTAAAGTTTTTGAAAAAAGTCCACATTTTCATTAATAAATTTACACATAAATTATATGGACAGTCAAAAGTTTTACTTAACTAAGATCCGCAACAAGCAAAACAATAACAGAAATTTAATAATGTGTGTAATACGGAAGACAACCGAAAAAAACCTTTTCGGTTGTCTTCCGTAGAGTCCTATACATGAAGATGCCTCGTGTTGGGGCGAAACACGTGTCGTTTACAAGATGGAAAAATGGTAATGTGTGTTTGTCCAAATAAATCCACTTAATCCAACAGAAAAACACACATTATTAATTTTCTGTTATTGTTTTGCTTGTCGCGGATCTTAGCTAAGTAAAAATTTTGACTGTCCATATAGTGATGGATTTCCGCAAAGTAACGCCTGACTCCATTAATATTCTTACACATAAATTAACACAATGCGGCTTTTCACATGACGACCAATTGGCTCAGTGGCACGGCCTCGGAGTCAATGGTCGCAGGTTCGATCCCCGCATCGGAATAATTATATGTATTGCCTAAAGATATTTATTCCCTGTCTGGTAACCCCGCCAATCCACATTGGACAAGCGTGGTGGGTTAGCGTCCCTTTCTCCAGAAATGGAGAGGCCCGTGCACAGCAGTGGGACATATATGGGCTGTGGTAAAAAAAAACTTTCACATGAAACCATATTGGTCGCTTATTCGCGTGATATTCGTATGGTTATCGTTTGAAATGAATACAATTATACATAAATATATATATATATATATATATATATATATATATATATATATATATATATATATATATATATATATATATATATATATATATATATATATATATATATATATATATATATATATATATATATATATAAATATATAAATTATAAAGAATTCTCGCGGGTACTAAATCCGCTGTTTTAGAACATATAATCATAAAGGAAAAACAGCCTATACTCATATTAGTTTTAATTATTTTATTATTCAGGTGTCGTTATATCATTGTAAGATATCATTTTATCAGTGTTCACCTTTTTACATTTTGTTTTCTCGTTTAACTTTCTTTAGACGAAAGTTTAATCCATTCTTTAATTCCATTATATGAGCAGTATGTGTTTCTAATTACCTTTTTTCTCCGATGTTTCTTGAAATTTAAAAAATATTTAGCATTTAAACCTAAATTAATTAAAAAAAATACTATATGCTGTTTAGTAAAAAGGCTGATATTATTGTATCTATAAGTTTTGGAATATATTTTTGTTAAATATGTTCAAAGACGATATTATAAAAGGGAGTATTTTAAAAGTATTCTTCGCTCGAAAACCCTCCAGTCACTTGACTACACTACTATCCTCGACCTCGACACGCGCTAGTTCCTCTTAGAATTGCGCTAGTTTTCTTGCTTGGCATTTTATATAACAATAATAAGCATATATTGAAATAGGTAAAAATCGCATAAGATGCTGGATGTATACCCATAACATAACCTTATACTGTACAGTGTAAAATAAAAATTTATAAATATTAATAGGTAAAAGCAGAAAGAGACTTACTAACCAGATAGACGTTGCTGCCGATCTATTGGTATTTGCCACTATAGTCATCTCGTCCGAAAACTATAAGAAAAAATAGGGGAGATCCCATCGACCGGACATAATTCATATGAGTCAATTTTACAGAAACAATAAAAAACTGATTTCCTTTCATAATTAGCGAATATTTTAAACACTATTCTTACTTTAGAAATGATAAGAAGTATTTTTTGAGGTACATATGAACTCTTTCATCGAATACACTTTAAGATTATCCATTAGATGACATCAAAAGTGTGAAGTGAGAAAAAATGTTTTTTTTTTTGAAATTACTAATACTAGGCTAGGCTAGGCGATAATTAGGCCCACGATATAGGTGGACAGATTATTCTTCTTGATAGTGGACAGATAGAGTATTCTCGTTATAGATAGAATATTTTTTATTGTACTGAGACAAAAATATGCAATAATTATTTTAAATATTCAATATACAAGGGCGGTCTTATATTAAGAAATCGCTATTAGCGATAGCGATTTCTTCCAGACAACCACTAGCGAACAAAACGAAACGGGGATATTTACACCCCGCGCAGAGGTGTTGGATCGAGCCTCGGGAATGAACCCCACTACTCGCGCAGCAACTCATTGGGGCGACCGCGGTCCTAGGTGCCGCTGTTCCCAACGGCTTTTTCTCACGTCCTTTAACGACATCGCGCCGTCGAAATATGGCCGAACCTATTCCTACGCTGGGTCAGTCGCTGGCCCTCCCCTCTCGCGGGAGCCAAGCGGCGACAGGAGGATTTCGCGTGGCAGCGAACGTCCCTCAGGTGGGCGAGCTTGGAGGTGAGCAAAAGTTTTGAGGTGTAATTGTAATCCATGGTAGGCACCACTAGCATAAGGAGTGGTCCCATTATATGTCGGAAATACGCAAAAACCTCAGTTAACTTGCTTAAATTATTACTTTTTACATATACTTCTACTTTTTGTCTAAGAATATAACATGTACAAGGATGTAATGAAAATTTAAATTCAAGGAACATCATGTTTATTACCTTTTAACTTTCAACAACGGTTCATAACGAGGGCAAATTTATTTAGCAATAATAATTAAGAACATTAGCAGAATCCGAGCGCTGTGTAACGCAGGCAGAAAACAGCCACACACCCACCTTTATTGGCGCAGTGACTCCGCTTAATCGGTGTAATGGCAGCAGCGACATTTAACCACTCTAAATAGCGCTTTATTTGGCGACTGTTCCACTAATATCTATATAATTAGAGTTATAAACTACTCATTGTGAAATAAACTTACTTAAGGTTTAATTTTATCAGCCACCAAAACTGCAAAAGGTTTCATGGTTCGCCCAGCATCGCAAAAGAACTAAGTTCAATTCTTGCCTTGTAGAGAAAATATGAAAATATCCAAAAATATGAGTGAATTTCTTTCGTGTGTGATATTTAATTATCATCAACAGCATATACACTCACAAATCATGGTACGGGAAAGGACCATAATTCGAGTCTAGACCGAAACATTCTTTTTAAATGTTCATTTTTTGAAAGTTAATGATTCTAGAAAAAATGATAAAACTTCAAAAAATTCAATGAATTTCTTTTCCGCTTTATATTTCAAAATCATCAACAGTAACATAAAACAGCACTCCATTGAACATAAGCTGACAGAATACGCTCATAATCGTCACTCTGGATAGGACAGAACAGTAAAACTTATTTATATGGACTTGTAAATTCTAAAAATTAGGCCGAGTACATAGTTAGTCCCTCTCGTATATTTGCCACAATATACATATCAATATTTCATATTATTTATAGCCAAGCATAATAAACCTGAAAAGGTTTTTTGTTCAATATGCAAAAGCCACTGCGTGCGAGATTACGCATAGTGGATGCGAGATTTATTCTCGTAGTTAAATATACACCATTCAAAAGTATGCAATAAATTAAAATCAATTTAATGATACTCAAATTAAATGTCAACAATGACTTCAACCGCAATGTGTTCACGTGAACAAGTTATTGTTTCTTCTGTAAATATTTGTTTCATTCCAATAACTCGAGATTGAATACAGTTTTTATAGCATAGCATGCAATGAGTTCCGTGTCACCTTTATAGTGGTAGAGTCACGCTGCAGACGAATACTTTGTCAAGAATGGCATAATATTTGTCTGTAGCATGAATTGGCCGGCTCGCTCGGGGAAGTACTACACTCCCGCAGAAAACCGGCGTCTGAGTGTTAGCTTACCTACCGCGCTTCGTGTGGTGAGCGGCTGAGTTCCGAAGGCCCAACCAACGCTTCTGCACTGCATATGGCACTGGATAAATATGGTAGTTTATGGGCGGCGTTGATTGCTTTTAGGTGCCATTAGCCATTGCTATTTTATGTTATTGCCATTAGGTGACACGTCTGCTCGTTTGCCTTCCTATCCCATAAAAAACATATATGTATATAAAAAAATGAAAAAGGTAAAGAAATATACGAAAAATAACGTAATTTTTTCATAAAAAAGGAAATTCATTAATGTTGTAAATTTGAAATCAGTCTAGTTTTTCAAATAGGTACTGCGGTGACGTTATTTGCATTTATATAAACACGTAACGTAATAAATATACACGTATTTTAAAATGTAATGTATGCTCTTGCTTTTCTATTATCAAATACATACATATAAGCTGAAGATAAAATCGTAACACTAAATCCTGTTAAAATATTTAAACTATGTTTATAGCATAGCATGCATATACATGGATCGGTGCAATTAATTCTTATCGCCCCAACCGTCAAACACACCTGCAAATCTCTGCCAACCACACATCCAGCATACATATCGTCAAAACAAAGCAAGCCGTCAATTGAGGGTTGTGACGTGTGGCGCTACTGAGGCGAGATTATTGGCTCTGAGGTTGTCAATCCACCTGCCTAGCGTGGTGGCTTCGTTTCAAGCTTATGACCAGCAGGAGCTTGCATCAAACTTGCATAATGCTTTTTATAGCCGTTACTCGTGATGTCGCAAATAAATATTATTCTCTCTACTTCTCTCTTCTATAACGTTCAATTTGTGCACAATTGTTATTTTTTAAAATCAGAATTGCTTCCGTTACAAATTCGACCTTTGCTGAATCACTGCTCAAATAAATGTAAGTTGGTACGTAGTCTACAATTTATTGCGCAATGTACTTTAATAGCTCTCAATTCTCGATTTGTTTCTCGTTGTTTTTTTTATTATACTTTTTATTTAGTTACATAATTTTTTACTTATTTAGAGTCATTCTAATTTCTTGATTCGATTGAATGCTCGTTTGCCTCCTCTTTCCATATACAATAAATGCATAACAAAACGAAGGAGGTAGTTATTATAATACAATAATGAAATAATTATTATTCTCTTATTATACTCTAATTGCAAAACGAAAAATAAAGTATGTGTCCCAGCAATTAATACTGTATGCCTGCTCTACTCTATTGTCTGTGTTCTGAACCTTAAGTCGTAAATTCATCGTTTTGTATTTGTTTGTGTTCTTGTCATACACAAATAAGAAGGAATCGTATTATGAGATGAGTTACAAGTGTACAATGTTTATGTATTATAATAAAAACACTAGTCCTAAAAGAGTATTTTAAAAAAATATATTACAATTAAAATTACCTGATCAAACGTTTAATATAATATATTAAACGACCGAAAATACCGAAATCTTAATGATTAACGAAAGAATTATTTAGTATTTTTTGTCTTATTTCTTAGCTCTTATTACACTTGGGGATTGGATCACAATCGTACTGAATATAACTTTCATATATTGATCTTTATTTATTCATCATTATCTTTAAAGAACTAATAGTACAATTGAATATACCCGAAAAGAAATCTCGCATTGATATATTATTAATACGAGATATAATTAGACAAATATTTTTGTTTTACTTTTCCTAAGTGTTCTTGTTCCGAATGACACCTATTATTTTTTTTAAAAAAACGTGAATTTGCAATAGCACCATCTAGTAAAAATTAATGGAACTTTCAGAATTTACAAAGCTGTCAAATAAAAGTAAAGCTCATCACATTTAAGAGAACAATTTAAAACACAAAAATAGTTGCATAAAACACTCTAAGGTAATTTTTTAAAGTCCGTAATGACCGTATTCAAAACCAGCGAGCCCTGCCTGCATTCCATATTTTACAACAACTACATTGGAAGTTCTGAGAAAGCATCCCGGCTAATTTGCAGTAATGAATGAGACAGTTAATGGAGGTCAAAGATTTTAATTGTTAGAAACTTATGGGACCGTTAAAGAGAAGTTTTTGAAATTAACATTCACAACGTATTTTTAAATGCCTGAGAGCGAAAAGAATAGAAGAATAGATTGAAATAATATGTTGGCAAGATATAATATATAATTCAAAATGGAAATTGCTTACGTCCATTAACCAAACTCTTCCATTTATTACAATTTTTTAATTTGTCACCAAACTTGTAAAGTTTAACATACATTTTTTTAAATTCGATTGTATTTAAAAAATAAACAATACATATAAATAAATTGTAGCCTCTATCTGTGATGTCAAAATACTTGTCCGTTTTTAAAATTCAGCTTATTTTGTATAAATTTTTAATAATATTTTAAACTTTTTCCCTGTCCTGTTCGTCGAGAACGACTTAACCGATTTTGATAGAATTATAACAAAAATACAACTTTATAACAACAGGACAGTACTGAATGGCAATGCTTTATAGCAACATATTAATATATCACCACCGCATTTCTTGTCGGATTTTCTCAATAAATTAACTTCAATATGGACTTCCTGAACAGGTTTCACATTATAAATACTTTAATGAAATTTAGCCCTATAAATAAATTTAGATTTGCTTTGATATTAACTATTTTTACTCCGGAAAATAAGAATCACTATGTAAAATTTTGTGTTTAAAAATAAAAATTGAGGCAAATTTCGTAGAAATAACTCGCATATAAATATACATTTTAGAAGCACAGGTACCGAGAATTGAACTCCTTTTGGCCACATTCCAAAGAACTCAAACAAGCTTAAACACAGCTCGTAATATGTACAAAAACACAAAACGTGCTGGTGTATTTTTGCCTAATGTTCAGTCAACTAGACAGTAGTTGAGTTGAAAACTGTGTCGCGCTAAGTAAACGCTAACATGACACGGAAATGGGCAAAATCAAATCTCTCCTGGCGTTGAGTCAACTTTTAAAGCAATTTTAACAGAAATAAACCAAACAACATTCACGACCGTTGCTACCGTAGCGTACGTGCTCATGTTTAACTTTATAATAATGAAATAATTTCACAGGAATCAACATTTAGTGTTTGGATGTTTTAACTTGCCATTGGTCTGTATGATCATGACAGACCGCCGCAAAACAATATGCTTTCGAATTAAGTAAAAGGGAATGCATAAGGATGCTTTTACTTAATTACTTATTATATATTTATACTGAACTCTTTAATAGAGAATAGACTCATGTTACACTATGATTATTAGTGTGAGAAACTTGCAATTCCTTTCCTGTCGTAGGTCCAAAGGCAAAGGTTTCGATGTTAATCCCGAGCCTTGGGTCCTAAACCAGCCTATCTGTCTGTGTCATACAGTTTACAATTACATTATAGTGACAAATATTATATTATAAAAAGGTATTATATATTTATAATAATACAAATGTAATGAATAAACGATATATATTTTGTTTTCATTTAATAAATTATATATTATTAAATGAAAACAAAAATATCTTTGGTTATAAAAAAAATTATATTTGTAAAAAATAATTGTTTATTTGAATTTCTTGTTTCTAATCTTCACATCATTTGGATTTATGATTAGGATCGGCAATAATACAAGTAATTCATATATATATATATATAATATATGTGTGTGTGTGTGTGTGTGTGTAAATAAATATCTTAAATGGTCGCAAACACTTAGTTTATACTTGGAATTGAATCAAGAGTAATCTAGGAAATTAGTTACATTATACTTACATTAGTCACTCTTGAAATATCGCACAAAGGCTTAAGCTTCTTAGGCTATAATTCTAAGGCAAAACCTCAAAAGAAAATCACTTATGACGGGCGGACGAATGCGCAAGCATTACACTGATTAAACCAGCGGTCCTTTTTTGTGCAAAACATCGAACGCATTCGTATCATATCGGACGAGAATGTATGTTTGACTTTTAAAAGTTTTCCACGTTTATTGCAGTTTCTGTGTAAGCAATCCTGGCACAAAGTATGGCTACAAGAATTCCCATCGGCCAACTTTTAAGGGTGGTACGCAAAATTTCTTTCATACTAGTTTCATTTGATTCCTTCTCGAGACTTTGCATTTGCTTCAAATGGAAATTATTTATCGATTTATTGAGCAATATTGGATGAGTATGCAAACAGATTTTGAATTTTCATCTTACCTTGAACACATTGTATCCTATTCAAGAACGAACCAAACTCTAAAGATCTATAGCGATATAATGATCTTTAAATTAAAATCAATCCTCATCCATTATAAATTATTTATATCGAGCATTACTGCAGCTGTTCTTGGTGTTGCCGAAATACAGTGGCAAAAATCAACCAATCTGTCAATACCATCATAAAACTCCACTGCTGGACATTAATCTCCCTAAAAGATTATAGGTTACCGTAATCAGCATACTTGGCAGGCTGATTAAAAACAGTTTGCGATTCTCAAATCGCAAATTGTTTTTTTTTGTCCAGATAGTTGCTGCTGCCCATCAACCGCTATTTGGTCACGTTACGTACAACGCTCACGGGAAGAGATTGTGTGATCCTATTTCATATTCTAGATCCTATGCAAGGCCGCAGGTCCGCAGCCCTCGGGCAAACATGAAATTGGATCGATTATTCGATAAAGCTTTTAAAGCCAATAGGCTACCAGCACTTACATCTTCTTCAAATTTTATAAAAGAGAATACGTGCTCACACGCAATATTTGTGGTTATAGCCTTTTAATTATTATAATTAATAATCATTATAAAATGTATTTTGTCCGGCGAATAAATGCTTTATTATAATGTTATATTAATATTAATTAACTTTATTCAATTACCCACGTTTATTTCAATTCCTTTTTATTATTAATAAAACTGTGCCAATATAATAGCTTAACAAAGCAAAGTGAAATCATTACATGCAATTTTAAACAGTAACCTCAAATAATTTTTCCGTCTTAACTTCAATAAAATACGAAAAATCGTAGGATTTATCTGTGGAATATTGGAACGAAGAAGTGTGGACCGAATAAAGACAGGATAATCACGTTCAGACTGACCAGCTTTACCGAACGAGAGCATAATAAACTGTGTCTATTCTATTGATAGTTTTGAAACTTTTCAATAGTGATGCTCTTTTATTTAATTTCATTACAATCATTGGAATACTTGGCTAATAGTGCAAAAGAGCATGCGGGAAGACCCGTCGTCAAGTGATCACCGTGAACCGTAGACATGAAAGGCAGACAACGTACCTCAGTCGCAACGTCAAAGGCGACACAAATACGTTGCTGGCCTATCGTGTCTACGGTTACGTCGGTACGAGTACGGGTACGTTGTATGTAAATGTGACTGAATCGCAAGGCGGTAGACTACAAACCAAGTGGTGGGAAAGAACCTTATTCTTACGACGCGTAATCCGTTTGTGAAACTGTACAGCTAACACCGAGATCAGAAGCAATGCTTGTGGCATGTGTTCCCGAACCAATACGAGATTGATTGAAATTTTCAATATACCAACACACACATTTCTGAAAGGCAAGCAACGCTTTCGGCACTTGTGGCAATGCAGATTGTTATGAGTGGCGTTGATTGCTTTCCATCAGCTAACACACCTGCTCATTTTCCTTCCTATCCCATAAAAAAATCAGACATTGAACAATTCCTCAGAACATTCGCTATAATATACAATAATTATGGTTATTCGAAATTAACATCTTTAAACAGATCTATAAATATTATAATTATATAAATCACTAATTCACTAGTACCAACTATTAAAGGTTCTAATAGTCATTTTGAACATCAATAAATTATTTGCATAATTGGTTTAATATATATGCTTATTCCTATATAATCAACCAATTATGAAACTGTGCTTGTCAACGGTAAAATATGTGTTCACATATGTCCTTGCTATATGTCCTTCTCCCATTACTTACAGTGCCCTTGCACTGAAGATATTGACAGGAAGGGTTGTTACTTACGATCCGGTGGCGACGGGAACGAAGATGAGTGTGTTGGCCTGATACACGAGGCCTAAAAACCGCTGGAAACAGCGGCACAAAGACCGGGAGGCGGTTGCCCCCGAGCATATGTCCGAGTGGTGGGGTTCATCCCCGAAGCTCGCTCCTACACCCCTAACAGGGTGTAGATGTCCCCTGTTAGTTAGATAGATGACGCGATTGCCCTTGCCTTGCATCTCCCACAAAAAAATATTTCGTCACGCGACATTATCACTGGTTGAGCACGTTTTGAAGATTTATAAAATGAGAACTTAATTATAATTATTTTCATATGTAACTGGAGTTTACACATAATAGTTTGTGTACATCACTACACTTAATTCAATTCAGAGCTTTTACCCGTAATGAACGGCAGCGACGTAATGAGGGAGACAAGGGGACGTGAGAAAAGCAACGCAAAATGCAGCAAATGACACTCACTATAAACCTCACCCTCCACTCCGAAAACAACGTGCACTTCGAGACATAATTAAGAGTATTCGTGAAATTGGTGCGCTACAAATGACCTATTAAATTCCTACCTCGATTTTTGCTTCTTCTTCTTGATCAGTTTCGGGTTTCATCATCATGGTCATGAGTTCATGACCTTGAATCCATGATGATCCATGACCATGAATAATGAACATGAAGGTCATGAGTTCGATTCTTCCACTGGACTATTGACGTGAACCATATCCTAGCACAAGCATTTTTAGTTTAATTGGAATGGTTAATAAGAATACTATTATAGCAATATTAAAAACATTGCTAGTATTTTTTAAATAAAATATATGTATGGTCTACGAGTATTTATTCCGACTTTGGATGTCTCGACAATCCGCCTTGGTCAAGCGTTGGGGGTTAATGTCCATTCTTACGGAAATAGGGAGCCCCATGTCGAGCACTGAGTATATATGGGCTGTAAAATAATAGTACCTAATTTGTTAAAAATGACGGCGACGTGGTTCGCCACCCGTCACGTCCTGATTCGTACGAAGGCGAGAAGCAACGAACGGAGAGCCGTTTCGCTACGATGAATATGAGAGGAAGGATGGATGAAAAGATGGATGAGTGTAAAGGAAGAAAGGAAGATGTGCCGGGATCGTAGCGGATGGAGATCTGTGGTCTCTATGTAACCTTACTAGAGACAGGCGTCGCGATATGTATTTATGTAAATAATAGTCAAACTATTAAACTATCTCGTTTAATGGTATCAGATATTATGCAGGTAGGAATGCTTAATAGACAACAGTATGCGCGGACAACGATGTGATTGTTTGGAGTCCTGTGGTTGCATATAATTAAACGCTTCACATGAGTGTTTTGCGGTGGATGAAACTCAATTTTTAGTTTTAGGCCACATTGCTAAAACAATTAGAATAAAGTATCATAACTCACTTCTTGGTATAAGTTTTTCAAGATCAAAGGTCAAGTTCTCGGAAATCAATTCATACCAGCAGCAATACCCTAACAATTACGTTTATAATATTATTATAAAAATTTTGATACGTCTAGATTACTAACACTCTTCAGTACGATCCTAAAGTTGAAGAGCAGTCTTCATTGCAGAGCCGTCGTAGTCGCCATCCTCAACTTTCTGGCGGCTTCTTGCCTATCGATTGAAAGCCGTATCAAACTACGTTACTTCACATAAAAACAATGAACTTGAGAATTAAAGATTTCACTTTTTGAATCAGGTTTTTTTATTATTTTGCTTAATACAAATAATAAAACAACCTGATTTATTTAGCTTTCATAAATCATTCTTATGTAACCTTAATGGAAGCTTTACACGAACGCTTATACCGGAAGGTAAAATGATGCTCACTTTCATGAACAGGTATCGACTCTAAAACTTATTAAAAAAATATATTTAATATATAATAATAATATAGATATATTAAAAAAATTAATTTATATTAATATTTAAGTAAATTATATATTAAATCAGGAATTCAATATTTTGGACTGATCAAACCCGCACCAAATTCAATATTAATGTTGCTAAAGCAGTACAAGCTCATGAAAGCCGTAACAGATGGCGAAATGTGATTTAAAAAAAGATGTTCTCTCAATTGGTGAATCGACGTAAGGAGGAGGATATTATAATTTAATATTTATTAGCAAATCAATGCTTACAGCCCATCCTGTCCCAAAGCAAGAAAAGTACTGTCCGTTTCTTAGGTTCGATTTTGATTTAAAGCGATGAAGCGGGTGAAAAATTCAACACAGCGCCCTTGGGGACGATTACTCTCACAAGTTTCTAACAACCCTCCGCCCTCTCGCTGCGATGAATTATATTCGCACAAATTTTTTAAACTTTGTTTGAAATTATTTGAGTTCCATCATAATTCAAACCAGTGCCTACTCGTTTTATACAATTTACGTTTAGCTACCTTCGCAAAAGTGAAATAGAAGCGAAACTTTAACTATTAGAATCTTTATTGTAATAGTCTTCTCATCATCACTTTCATCATGATGAAACTCAAAATTCGGCTCCATATAACTACTATCTGCCCCCTCTGCGCATGTCTTCGCTCCAACTGAAAAGGCCTCTCACACTAAGTTTACCAAGACGCGGTGTCCATGAAAATTTTTTAAAAATTAAAAAAGAATATACACAAAACGTACTATGTATAATTGTTATGAGAAGTGCATTAGATACGCTCCCACAGTAAACAACTAAATCAGCATAAGTACGACCAACGCTATCAAAATCGAATAAAATTAAATCGAAATATATATAAAATTAAATATTGCTGTAACAGAAGCAATCAAAAACATCATTTAATACATTTTTATACCAAGCAAAACTGATATGACATTTAATACCTAAGAGGCCTGCAACGCTTCCATGGCTCCTGCGGTGTCACGTTTATCTATGGGTGGCGTTGATTGCTTTCCATTAGGCGGCACGCTTGCTCGTCTGCCCTCCTATCTCATAAAAAATAGATTTTATGAACAATGACATGAAATGATAATGTCTATTTATAAATGACCATATGCGCAATACACGCTCTAACACTTATATCTTATTAAGTGCCATTCCGTCGAATGCTCAGTGGTACTTGCATACACGCCTAAATGATCAAATTAATATCCGTACTCACATCACATGTTTTGAAATAATATTGTGATTATTCAATTTTTTAATGGGATAGGAAGGCAAAAGAGCAGGCGTGTCACCTGATGAAAAGCAATTGACACCACTCATCGACATCCGCAGCGCCACAGGCAGTGCGGAAGCGTTGCCGACCTTTAAGAAAAATGTCATTATGGAAGTGGGAGGGGGGAAGTTGTTGGGCCTCCGAAACTCAGCCGCTCACCGTACGAAGCACGGTAGGTAAGCTACGCTACCTACCTCAGCTAAGCTACTCAGACGCCGGTTTTCTGCGGAAGTGTGGTACTTCCTTTTTGAAAAAATAATAGTTAAAAAGATACCGATATTTATTCACCGTTACTTATCCGTTCAAAGGAATCTCATTACAAAGCGGCGGTAGAAGCTTATTCCATAGGGAGAGTCACCACAATAATCACCTTGCTAAGATACCAGTATATGATAAACATAAAATATTGTTCTGAACATCTACCAGAAACAGCCGGCACAAAATTGAACAACCGTCACTCAATTTGAGAACTATATTTAATTGATTAAATATTATCTTCTGGTTTATAAGCACACATTATTATTTTTCCAATTATTTTTCGCGGCAGGTAGGTAATTATTGAGTTCTCATCTGAATGAATAATGGATTTGCGCAAAGTAACGCCTGACTCCATTAATCATCAGTCGCTTGATTTTTAACAGATGGATGTTTGTCAAATAAAATGTTATTTTTGATCTACCATAAATAAAACGAATTTGTTTATTTGGGATCCTTAGAACCGATAAATAACAATATATCAGCAGACATAAACAGAAGAATCCTTGCAGCGAATAGATGTTTCTTCGGACTGCTACGATACTTTCGCTCAAAAATACTCTCGAGAAGCATTAAACTGCTTCTGTATAAGACCTTGTTGAGACCCATATTAACATACGGCTCGGAGTGTTGGGCGCTGATTAAGGAATATGAGAAAATCTCTACTCACCTTTGAGAGAAAAATTTTAAGACGTATCTTTGGTCCTGTATTGGAAAATGAGCGATGGCGTACACTTTACAACCATGAGCTATATGAGCTGTACAATGAGCCGAACGTCATCAAAATCATTAAGATTGGACACCTTCGTTGGGCTGGACACGTGGTATGGATGGACGAGGCTAAAGTACAGTAAAGTAAAGTAAAGTAAGTAAAGTACTTGACGGCAAACCAGATGGTCGTAGAAGCCGCGGAAGGCCTAAGCTCAGACGGCTAGATGGAGTCGAGGACGACTTAAAGGCAATCGGTGTGAGGGGCTGGAGGGAAAAAGCTAAACGAAGATCCGACTGGAAAAATTTACTGAACCATGCCCACACGCGGCTGTAATGCCTTGATGATGATTATAAATAATGAAACTGAATTTAATATTAAAATATGTATTGAAATAACCTTTGACGCCCAAATTCGCAGCTCTTCCAGTGTGTATGGTATTTACCATCGCGGAGCTAACTCTGCAAACTGATTTAATCCTATAGGAGTTACAAACGCACACGAGGCACTAAATAACCACCGGCTTTGATTTGTGAGATTGAGTCTGGTATGCTTATTACGCATTGCATAACGATACTGATTCCAATGCAGGCAGCCCTGTGTTTACATTTAATTAAAGATAGTAAACACATGCACATATGTATATAATATATGTATTTAATAATGATTTCATGTAGCCCATATTTGACTCTGTATTGAACAAGGAGCATTCTAATTCCTATAGGAATGGACATAAACTCACCACACTCATCCAAGAGGTTTTATAGCGGGACGTCCATAGTAAAAAAAATTATTTGGAAGTCATACATTTATTTTCTCGAAACGGGAACAAAATGATCAATATTAGTGACAAGTAAACTACATATATTTTTTAATATATATTATATTAATAAATAAAAAAAAATCTAACTCAGATAGATATATGTATTTGAATACAGTTATAAAAGTCTGGATGACATGGATATAATGGACTATTGATTATCGTATGTATAAAGAATGCAATGACATGAATTTCGAAAAATTTGTCGCAATAAAATAAAATAGGAGAATATTTTTCCCCACTTATCTTCAATGTATTGAAACTCCGTTCTGCTTTTCAAAAGATTCTCATTACAATACATGAGTAGCGACTATAATCCAATCATTACTGCCACCCACCCCCACTGTACAATACAGCCTCGTACAATAAGTAGTTGAATAACAAATGTCTATTGAATATTCGAGCTATTAAACACTACTCCGAATGTAGTTTTAGGGAAGTACATGTAACATAAATTTATGGATTTAAAATATGAAGAAAAGATTTTTTGAAGAAAATCTAATACGCCTATTTTCAACCATAAAAATTATGATTCCTACGAAAACTTTAAAAAACTCAAATTGAAATTGTAACACTGATTGAGAATCTTGCTTGGCATAATAAACTTTTTAAACTTTACTTCTTTTATTGAAGTTCTATTTTTAACCAAATAACAAGAAAAAAAAATATAAGAAACATATAGAAACTCATCTCGAATATCCATTTGTATCTCGAATATCCATTTGTAGATGAGAAATTTTTTTTTACAATTTTATTGAATGAAGGATTAATACAAAAAAAATATATGTAGATCACAGTCGAAAAATATTAAGTAAAAAGTATCAAGACACATTTCTAAAAAATAACTTAATAAATTAAATATCTTAGAATAAATAAATTTGCAATTCAGATTCACTTATTAGTGTGTAAAAAACAAATAACAATTCATTATTTTTGTCTCAAGTTCCTTGCAGGGCGGCGTTTTCATCATAATTGTTAGTTCTAAACACAATATTATATATTTTTCTATATACTTATGTTTTTTATATAATCAGACCAAAGTAAATTTTCCAATCCTATTTAAATATCAAAGTAACTATTCCCTTTAAAATTGCGCAGTAGGTAGGACTGAAGGAAAGTTTAATTCAATTCTTAAAATGTTGATGCGGCTATTTTTACAAGTTGGACGCATTCGCTGCCTCAGCTGTAGACTTTGCCTGTGGGCTTCATTTTCTGTTGCCACATTATTACTTTTCTGGCAACCGTAGTTATTTGCTTCAGAAGGGACAAATAAAGCAAGTTTCATTTTTGATTTTACATTACATAAGTAATAAAAATATTACAAAATAATGTTGATTTTTTTTATGAAAGACTAGTAATAAACTTAAATAATTTAAATAGAATTATAATCAATGGAGGACAATGGATTACAAAAAAATTGAATATATGTATAAAAAGTGAAAACAGTGAAAAGTAATTTCATTAGAAATGGGCTGATCGTGTTTGTCAGAGATCCGACAACGGTTGATATAGTCTAATGCTTGAGTGGAGACCGCTTCTCGACAAATGTAGTATATGACGTTGCCCAGCTAGATACAGCGAAGATATCTATCTGTGTGCAGGAAGGCTGGCAGAGGTTCTATATGTGTACCTGAAAATCGGGCTAAGTGGAGCGCTTTGCAGTAGACCTATATCCAGCTGTGTAATCTTATATATATATATATATATATATATATATATATATATATATATATATATATATATATATATATATATATATATATATATTCACGCCTATCCCCCGTAGGGGTTGGCAGAGACCACAGAGCTCCATCCGCTGCCATTTATCGCAGCGAAACGGCTCGTCATTGGTCACTTTTCGCCCTCGTGAGAATCAGGACGTGACGGGTGGCGAACCACGTCGCCGTCATTTTCGACAAATTAGGTATATTAAATTCGTTTTAGTGAATCCCACGAGCCGCAAGGGAGGATGGAGGTCAGCCCCAGCAGAGCCCTGCATGCTGAGGTAAGGCACCATAGTCTCCGAGGGAGCCCGACCCCGGGACGATCGGCACGCTTACGACTAGGCTCGCCCCTAGCCACGCATCCATTGGCACGGCAGACCGTTTTTTTTTTTTTTTCAGACTTTTTGCACAAAATGAACACAACAGGTGGACCTAATGCTAATAATTATTTTCTCCCAGTCAATCTGCGGGCGAAACTTAGGAAAAAAAAAAATATATATATATATATATATATATATATATATATATATATATATATATATATATATATATATATATATATAATTATATAATTATATTTACCTTCCTGCAAAGTAATGTTATCCCTGTAAAACGAACTTCAAAAATTCCCGGATTTTTATTATAGCGGAATATATAAATAGCACCTATTTCGGCGGTAAAAAGTTACGATTAAATTAATCGCATGCAAAAAGTAAAAATTTTCTGCGTTGCGATACAAAAGGTATGTAAACTATAATTACTTAGTTGGTAATCGACCTGTTGCTTCCCATTATATTTATAATTCATGCAGAAGGCACAATTTAAAGATGGTACCCCAATATAACTCATGGTAGTCATCACAGGCCCACATGCATGCATTTCAACTGCAGAAAATTATTAAATCAGATGGATTTGTGAAACTCAGCTAGACTATTATATTATACAATGCGGTAGATGATTTGATTGCGAGCGCTTATGTGAGTGCATTTAACTTAATGTATGTGTACATTATTTGATTGCAATTGATATTTGTTATGAATTCGCTAATGTTCCAATTAATGTTGATAGAAACATAAGTAATCATATGATCATCAGTCAATTACCAATGAAGTGAAACACGAAAATTGCACAAGTCGGCCTGATCAACCGGGGAATTACTATACCGTCACAGAATATAGTGCTAGTATTTTACCGCTACCACGTTTCGTACGGTGAGTGTAGGCTTTGAGATTCCAGGATTCAAGATTCTTTCCCCTTCAATTATTCTCATCCTTACCCTAAGTTGGGCAACTCATCTACAGTACCATTAGTTTTCGAAATGTTCAACTATCCCGGCACACTTTTTTTCGTCATTGACACCCATCACTCTCTTCGTACAAGCTCATCGATTACTTAGGGTATTTTTGACCTGGCCTTTCTTGAGAACTTTTGTCAAGGTACGATTTGGTCTAGGTATGTTCTCCTTGGTCTTCCCCTACCAACCGTTCTATTCACATCCGCAACATAATTTTTTTTATAGGTCGCCTTTCATCCATCCTCTCTATGTATATAAATCTAAGCATGCTTGGATACTAATAAGTCTTACTTTCAGGATTTAAAATTATTTTAACATTGTGATTTTAATTAAACATTCCCTATTCTATAAATATATTATTATCGTTCACATATATTTTTTTATTTAAAAATTCGTTTCCAATAATTGTTTATCAATTAATTATCACACCATTTTGATGTTCTATGATTATGATATCATTAGGCTAACAAGAAGATACATGTATGTCGAATTTTGTTCTTTGACGAATTTCTTTATTTCGAGTATTACCCGTCAGATAGACTCTAAGTAAAGCTCTCTTCATATTATTCTGAGCTACTAAGAAACTTGTGGAGCAGATAAACTGCATGTCATTTGCAAATCTTTGCATCAAAAATATTTAATAAAACGAGATTTTCTCTAAATATAATTTTTCTCTGTCTTACTCTTAAATTGTTTTATCGCTGGAAACATCGTGCAGTTTATACGATAAGAAATATAGGTGGATATTTGGCAGACTACGTACAGCCGTATTTTCACAGATTACATTAATACTGTTAATAATTTTTGAAACTGGTTACTGTTTTTCGAATAGCCGAAATCGAAAATAGCAGTTATTTTACTCTGATCCCCAGTCCATGGTAAAGTACAGTAATCCGCAATGGAACACCAGCACGACACTATCTCGTAAAGAAAAAACACTGTTTCCAGCATTTAAATTGTTATGGCTCAGTTAGCCAAGAGTTTTGGATTCAAAATCAGGTTGTTACTAAAAATTGTTTTATTTAGAGAAATTTGGCCCAAAAAGTGCGTTGGCGAAGTTTTTGCTTTCTAACTCAAAGGTTGTAACTTCAATTCCCACATCAGGCTAAATATTTGTATGGTCTAAAGGTCTAATTTAAGAATTGAAAAAGGTGTAATTTAAGATTAAACTTTCATCCCTTACTTAATCCTTGAGAGAAATTTTCAAAAATTCTTCCTTTGTGTTTACCTACAGCATGAAAGAACTTCATGAAAGAACTATACACAATTTCATGGTTCTAGTCCCAAAATTTATTAAAAATTTTAGTATGTATGCTACATATTAAAATTTTTAAAGTAGTAACTTCAGAATTTAAAAAAGAAATCTACATTTTTCAAAGGTAGGCAACGTCTTTGCAACGCCTATAGTGTTGCAGATTTCTATGGGTGGCGTTATATTACGTTATGGCGTCCATTAGATGACACACTTACACATTTATCTACCTTATAAACATATACGTATACCGTACAATTGTTTACCCTAATTAAATAATTATATAATATAATTAAAATTTATTATTAGCAAATTAAATGTAGTGTTTTGTACGCTGTACAACAAACTTCTAATGTAATAATGTTTCCTCCACTCTAGATGGGTGACTACTTTGAGTGTCACGTTATCTTTAACGGCTCCATGTTTTCGACATCACGTAAAGCCTTTAGTCTGGCTGCCGCCAGATAGAGTCGCTTCCGAAGCCATGCAAGAGGTCTTTCAAGCGGAATCAAATTTCTGACACTTGGCTCGCTCAATAGCCTAGTAAAACTATAGGTACTTGAGTTTTGGACGGTTATCTTTTAGATAAAGTGAATAGCTTAATATTTAAATAATAATAACATTCACGTCTTCAATAATATAAAGGCTATTTGACGTCCTTATTTAATTACAATCTATTATTGTAATAACAATTTTTTTTTTATTCAACATTTATAATTCTATGCAGTCTCTATCGACTTATGGAGCCAAGTGAGTCTGGGCTCTTATCAATATATATATATATATACATATATATATATATATATATATATATATATATATATATATATATATATATATATATATATATATATATATATATATATATATATATATATATATATATATATATATAAAAAATTATATGTTTATTATCTTTCCGTCTATTTGTTGTTTGGCACTAATCTTGGAAAGGCTCATCCAATTTCGATGAAACTTTCACAAAAAGATAAACACCTTGGAAGTTATTGATAGGAAAATAAAAAATCGTAGATTTAGGTAATTATGAAAAATGAACTTAAATACGCCTTAGCAACGCCTCCTTAATATTTTAGTTAAAAAAATTGCTTCTAGATAGTTAAAATAGCGAGTTAGCAAGATACGAGTAGTACATATCTGAGATTTTTTTTTTGTATTGCTCCTATAGCAATCAAAATGTTTTCGTAATATATCTTTACTAATATTAACGTTGTATGAAACTACTACAACTGTGTTAGTTCATTTCCGGGACTCTTCCTCCTCGATCAACAAGCCATCAGTTTAGCAAATGTCTCTACAGCCAGACGTTAGCAGAGGAAATCTGACGTAATCCCACAGCAAATGTTCGTGTGTCCTAAATGGTACTATATTACGGAATCAGTTTGATTTATTAGTTCCAGCCTTGTGAGATTACTAAATAGTACAACAGGATAGTAATTTGATTGCATGTACTGCGTGAAATATTGTGTCTCATTTCAATGATATTGTATTTTGATTCCTAAATCATTATCATAATTATGCCGTGATCATCATTTATGGTCCTATGTCCCCGAGGTGGGACAGAAGGCATCCACAGTGCTTCTCCATTGCCATCGGTCTTGAGCGACGCGCTTCACTTGTGGCAACGTCAACCCGATAGATTTCATCTCGGCCGCTACGGAGCGTTTCCAGCTGTGTTTGGGTCTGCCTCGCTTCCTTTTCCCTTGAGGAGTCTAATTTAGGGCCTGTCTGGAAATGTGATCGGGGTTTCTACGGAGAGTATGACCTATCCAAGTCCACTTGCGGCGCAAGATTTGAAGTCTAATCCGCCGTTCGTGACAATGATCCAGTAGGCATTCGTTGGATATTTTCTCGGACCAGAAGATTCCGAGAATTTGTCGAAAACATCGGTCAACGAAGACCTGAAGCTGCTGCATGATATCCTTTGTTATCCTCTACGTTTCGCACCCATACAACAGCACGGTTTTGACATTTGAGCGAAATATATCGAGCTTAACTCGACGAATCAGTTTCCTAGAACGCTATATGGGTCGGAGCTGCGCGAAAGTTCCTCGGTTGCCCAAGCCAAGGTACACATGGACCGATACAATCTTAACTTATGCCGTAATAGCTTCTCAAAATTCAGAGATTTTACTGTAATCCCCAAGTTTAGCGGTGAATCAAGGATAGCAGATAAGTATTTATTACTCAGTCGCTTCGTACGGTGCACACGGAAAGAATTGTGATGGTCCTATTTTAAATCGTGAATCACTCTCGCTCACTAATACATAGATTAAAAAAAACGTCTTTTAGCTAGATATTTGTATAAAATAATCTTTTAATAACTTTATAAAGCAAACAAGTTATAGTTTTACATTAATGAAACGGGTAATATACCTACCTACTTTAGAAAATATTAGTAAGATAATAGAAAGAAAATGTATTTATAAATCTACAAACAATACAAACCTAACCATTTTTTTTACTGTAGGTAAATATTACAAATTCTAGCCTCATACATAATTATTTCGCGATCGCTTCAGTAGAGTTTGTAATTAATTCACAGATGACGCTCGATCCATTAAAATTTCTAACGATCTATCCATCAAATTGACAGAATTAGTTGGTTGATCGAAACCCAGATATTACGTAAACGTCTGCATTTGTGACGGATGGATTCACAGAATATAGACGTAGTCGCGTCACGAGTATAATTAATTCAATTTGATACACCTCGTACACAACACTTCCCTGACAATACTCACAAAATCCGGTCAATTATAAGCTGTGTTTGCACACTGAAATTCACACCGAAGTTGGCTTTTTAGGATATTTTATATAAAATTCAAACTCATTAAAGCAGACTGAAAATGAGAGCAGTAAGAAGTATGTGTGGTTAACTTTGAATGATGGATTAAGAAATGAAGATATAAGAGAGCAATGTAGAGTAAAAGAAGGTGTCGTGACAAAAGTTGAGAAAGAGATGCTTAGATAGTTTGGGCACATAGAAAGGATGGATGAAAGACGACTAGCAAAAGAAAGTTAAGTTGGGAATGTGGATGGAAGTTGAGCATGTGGAATGTGGAGGATGGGTAGGGGAAGACCACGGAAAACATACAGTGACCAAACTGCTGAAATTTTTAAGAAAGGCCAGGTCAAGAGTACCCTTAACCGGCGGGCTTGCACGAGGAGAGTAATGAGTGTAGAGGAAGCAAGGAAAGTATGCCAAGATCGTAGCAGATGGACATCTGTGGTCTCTGCCTACCCCTATGGGAGACAGGCGTGACAATATGTATGTATGTTGGTATGTATGCAACATACAAACTAGTAAGCGGGTTACCTATCACCTGTAAGCAGTAACCGCCGCCCATGAACATCAGAAGGACTAAGAGCACTGCAGATGAGTTGTAAACTTTAAGAAAAGGATGTGTGAATAATGTAAAAGGGACAAAGGATTTATTTCAAGAAAAAGAAGGATTTAATGGAAGGAGATTAAGGAACTAATAGGAAAAGAGAAGAAAAGAAAGGAAAGGGAAAGGAGTTGGCACTCCGAATCCCTACATTTACCGTACGGAACGCCGTAACAGTTTATTATTTTGTTTAATAAGCCTTTAAACTATATTGTCATTAGAATTTATTATACAAACAATTCGCAAGTCAGTCTCTCTACAATCCATCATTAGAATTTCACATTAAGTAATCGAATTCAGAATAAAACGAAATAGGCTATTGTGTATCTAATTTTAAACGTGATTCATAAGCTATCAAATTGAATCGAAATTGGAAAAATTTACTTAATTTAAAGTTATGTCATAATCATTATCAACAGCTGTCAACGCGCGTCCTAGCCCGACCTTCGGATTTATGCATACAGTTTCTGCCAGCCGCTTTGCGTATCGTTAGACCACCTAGCCGGGATTCGTCCTACACTATTGTTACATTATTGTCTCATTAGTAATGTTATAAATAATATTTTCAGCAAAATATTAAATAATATTATAAAACTCAATTATATAATAACTGTAAAATTAACTCTTTGGTAAATAACGTTATCTTGTAGTACCAACTGTTAGAGAAATGGTACGACTCATCAGAACAGAATTAAGTGAAGTAGAAAAATAGTAGAAGTACTCAGACGAAGATATCGTACAAGTCCTATAAAATAGTTAGTTTTTGAGAAAATAATTTGACTGTAAATCTGCCAATCAATACAGAAGTGCACGAAATAATGAATACTCTTTAAAGTATATCAAGAATGCGGGAAACTACGAACAATAATAAAATTATGAAAACTTAATGCTAGTGAACTAAATGCGAGAACTGAAGATTTATTTCCAACAATCTTTAAACGGACAAGATGAAAATAAATTATTTTACCTAATTCGCCTACGACAACCACTTTTGAGAAATATAAGTGGTGCCAATTACGCAGAACATTTAAATGCATGCGCAAACAGAAAAGGCACTCTCTCGCCCGAAACATGCCTTTATCTTTTGTAACATTTTTTTTTTTGATACTATTTGAGGAGAGTTCTGATACAGTGTTCAAGATACATATATGAAACATACATAAATTAGGCGTCTATAGATCCGAAGACTAGTTATTAAACTACGTAGTAAAACGCTGATATAATATTATATAAACGCTGTAATTTTATTCATAAATTCAAATTAAGAGAGAAAATACGTAGTGTGCCAACATGCCTGCAACATGGAGAGAGAAATAAGAAGATTCCTATCTCGTATCTTCAAAGAGTGTAATAAAAGTTGCAAACTTTTAAGAAACATCCTTTTAGTTTGAGAATTCGACATGTTTGACTTTTAGATCACGTGAAGAAGTTTTCAAGATTTTATTTCCAAGTTATGAGTTATTGGCATTTTTTTATTAAATAGTGAATACGAGTATATAGTAAGAGATGTATATCGTTTAATCATAATGAAGAACAAAAAGTTTAAAATATTCGTAGCTAATTGATCATTAGTAAATATGCTGTCTTTAGTAATAAAGAGCTTTCAGTTTGTCCTAAGATATCGTTTTATATTAAATCCCATAAGCCTGATGCTTCTCATATTTATTTTATACTTAAAGTCACACTAACAAAGGTTAAGTTAGGGTATATAATCTTACATACTAGTATTTACTTATATATCACATAATCGCCTCGTACCACACCCACAGTAAAATGAGGAGATTTCATAGCGAGAAACTCAAAGTCTTGATGCTGCTATTTTGTTATATGTGTATGCTGCAAAGCTGAAATTGGTATACAGTTACGTAAATTATAATTAACGATTTAATGACCAGTACTATCAACTTACAAACTGAAGAACATTTTAAACCAATAGTTCGATATAATCAAGAACACAAATGAAAGAACTATAAAAAATGAACAAGTTCTACTGCGTCAGAAGTAGTAAAACCTATTAGAATACAATTAAAACGAAACGAACTTAGGAATAAGACGATTATTCCAACTACTTTGAAAGAGACTGTCTATAAAATCTTTAAAGTACGCTATGCAAAGGATCCTGAGTGAAAGATAAAATTAAACTATGCCGACACTTACGAACAATTACTAGAGATTTTCAGATTCTTTACTGAGTTTAATAATAAAAGCTCTTTCTATACATATTTTGACTGTATGTAAATAAATATTTCGTTATGGGACAGGAAAGCAAACGAGTACACGTGTCGCCTGACGGAAAGCAATCAACGCGGACGATGCAGTTGTCGGCATTTGAGAAGTGTACAGTTTTGTTATATGAAGATATTTTGGCATGGAATTTCCATAGTATACAGTCAACCTGTATATCGTACATATATATATTTTATAGATGTGGGTCTGACGACCAATTGATACGAGAAACCTATATTTTTATTTATCTATCATCAACCTGTAGAAGTTGGATGCTAGATATAATCTCCCCAAAAGAGTACCACTTTGCCAGTCACCCTGCGTTAATCTTCTCGTCAACTGACCGGGAGCCATCCTACATACACTACGATTGGCAAAGACAGTACGTAGAGCGAACCCGTTTTGACGTGATCTCCACTTCAGCACTCGTCTACTTCAGCGATTGTCAGTAATCACAACTTGATAATTTATAGTTTAATTTGTATGTCATTGCACTATATTTTAGCCGCAGAAAACCGGGGTCTGAGTGATAACTTAGCTATTGCGCTTCGTACCGTTAGCGGCTGAGTTCTGGAGGCCCACCTCTCCTCTCCCACACCCATAATGACACTTTCCTTAAAGTTCGGCAAGGCTTCCGCCCTGCCTATGGCGCTGCGGATGTCTATGGGCGGCGTTGATTGTTTTCCATCATGTAACACGCCTGCTCGTTTTAGAAATATATTTCATATTTTGATAGATATATTCTTTATTGCATACCAAAAACAAAGTTATACAGTAACTGATTATATTACTTATAATTATACAAAGGGCGGATATAGCAATTTCTTCATTTGTTCTCATAAAACTATTTTTTTTTTATAATTAATCTTTTTTTATTTTTGCCACGTCATAAATTTGTATACAAAATAGGCGTACCTGCTCAAGCACAGTGAATAGTTTCAGCTGTGGCATCAGTAGGACCTACGCCTTGACTGCCTTCAAATAATTATTGCCGGCTAGCATTTTCCAAACTATTTATGGAATGGGGCCCTTCCCACTGTACGCAATGTCATTAAATATTTTCTAAAAAGGAAGTGCGAACAGTCTTATTAGGATATGTTATTTCGGCCCTCATAATGTAGATTAGCTACATATATTGTAAACTATCTTTACTATTTTTTATATAGTTTTAAATAATCAATCCATGGTTTATTTTAATGGTTTTCGACGAATTTTCTTTTTACGAAAAAATAATTTATTTTCCTAACATTTTAAAATTTACTCTCTTATTTTATTCAACAAGGGGCTAAATTTCAAGCTAATTATAGGGTTTAAAAAGAATTTAACAGTAAAAATAGAACGCCTTAGGGGTTAGCAAAATTTTGAAACGCCCAAATGGTCTATGTCTTGGCTTGATTATTACTGTTTGCTGAAGCCAGAATCCGGCTAAGTAACAAGTTGCTTATCATTAACTTCTGTTCCACACCACTGTTCGCCACTCATACAGAAACATTTGTAATGTTGGCGTTTTAAATTTACTGCCCTCATTTCGGTCAGTTTACCCCAAGATTGGCGGTAAAGTTTGACAATGAAAAGTAATTAAACCTTATATATATCTATCAAGTTTTTAATGCTCACAAAATAAACAACATTTGTAATGAGTTTTATTTAATTATAATAAATAATAATTAATGTAAATACATTAAAACTATTACATTTTGTATTCGTAACTAACGGAATGTAAACTAGCAAATAAGTACACCATATAACGGCATTAAGAGGCCGGCGGAAGATGAACGTAATATCTAATTAATTTACAATTCGAGCATGTTTCCCAATAATATGCTGTTACTCAGATCAAACTAGTACTTATCTAGATTCCTGTGCAATTTTTAATACAAAATATTTAGCTGAAACGAATTGAATTTCACACATTTTTACGGTGTAAATAACATGTTTACGTCAAATACGTAAATTTTGCATAAAAAATAGTATTTATAATGTTCTTATTGCAGGAATATATCTAATATTACAGATCAAAGAATTTGCATTATCTTTAACATTTCATTCATCGTTTATGGTGTTACAGAATATACCCAAATTTATCACAAAATGGCACAGAATGAAGGCAGAAGAAGTGCTTTGGTTGCGCATTAAACAGAAATCCAATATTCCGGTATATTTTTACTATTCCTGCACTGCAGTTACGAAAGGCAGTCACCGACCTCCTAAGTTACAACAGTTATGTATTATGTAACAATATTTATACTCGTTTAAAATCTTCACAGTATCAACAGCACAAACAAAATATTTCAATTTAAAATTTTTCTAATGATATGTTTTAATTTAATTTTTAAAAACCCGTTTTATTTTAATTACTGCGTCTGGCTAGTGTATTAACTGTAATTTTTTATAATATAAATATACATATAGTCGGCAAATTTATGAGATTTGACGTTTAAGTCCATGAGTAAATTTTACAGGAACAACAAAAAACTGATTTTCTTTCATAATATGAGAAATTTTATTAAAACCGTTCTTACTTTAAGTATAAAAAGATTTTTTGAGATTAACACGAAGTATCCTATCTGATACACTTTTTTAGTTATATTATCAAAAATAAAAAAGGTAAAAAAAATTATTCGCCATATATTGTATTCAAATATTAGTCTTTCAACTTTACCAAAAATGTATATTACGAATCAAATAAAGAAATAAATATATGCCTAAAAAGTATTATTCTGAAAAAATAACATTTTGCCTTCAAATGGTTTTGTAACTATATTTTAAACTTAAAAAACTTGTTACATATGTTTACGGCGAATGTTAAAATACTTCTCAGTAATTAAGGACACATGATAGAATAGATAAAATATTGAAGTACAACCATAGACAACTCAGGCCATAGGGATACAATCGACATAAGTCAAGGCGCCGGGATCTACAACAATAATGTGGAGCCGCACACAAACATTTGCCACAATAAAGGCAATACCAAAGGCATTAGCGGCTTTTGAAAAATGATTTTTTTTAATTCCACAGAGTTATTATTGACATTTTTGTCAAGATATTTCAATATGTAGTAATTTTCGAGACGATATCCAACATAGTCAGAACAGCAACAGAAAAATCATATCCAAAACAACTCTTAATTAACTATGATAATAAATTACTTGTATTCTTTACAAATGCTAACTGCATATTTTTTTGAATTTACTTTTTGTGATATGATATAAAACAAAAGTATTTTCCACTAAGTATTTACTATTAAAACTAACTACATTTTCTATACGTTCGATTATTGCCGTTAAGAATCGCGCGTAGATTATTAAGAATATTACAATTTTGATAAATAAAATAAATAACATATTTTCGCAAAAATATACTTCTGCGAGTATTTTGTGAATAAATAAATTATTATTTATTATCAAATAGTATAAATGTTACTTAATAATTGTTAAGCTATACATTTGTATTGAATGCTTTACATACTATTATGTTATGCAATAGGGATGTTGACTGTTTTAGGGTGTTTAAAGAAATTAAAGTGCCTAATACATGATAAAATATTTTTCAATCTTTTCTTTCTATTTTTCAAAATCCTATTTTTATTACAAATAATACTTTAATATTCATTTATTTTAAATTTCGCTCTGAAATACCAATACTAGTCATGTGACTTGAGAATACGTGACGTAATACACAAGTCACGTAACTTGAGAATGATATGACATTGTGATTATTAAATAAAAAAACAATTTCTTTCAAACAAAGAAAAATATTTTGTTTTTTAATTATCTATATATAATATAATATATATAATTTTCCATATTTTTATTTGAATATAGTCAACATTCCTATTTCACGACTACATAGATGTATAAGTTTCACAACATAACCGATGTGGCGCTCGCTTTCATTATGTTGAAATGACCTTGAAATTCGCCAACACAGTAAAATAAATATAAGCCTTTTGATTTATTTTATATTAATAACAACTTTTCATCTTAAAACAGAAAAACAACCGCGATCACGTGAATTCGATTTCTACACCGGATAGTTAAAAACGTTACACTAACCTTCTCTTACAATTCACAAATGTAACATTAGGATTAAAAATACATCAAATTTTCGTAACTAAATTGGCCTTTTGCAGGTACTTTATATCAATTTTTGGCTAGCCGACTTAATAATACTGAATATTAATATACTTCAATTATTCTAACTTCTTAATCAAATTATATTATAAATGCCTATTATAGATATAATAAATAATGTAACAATACAGTTTATGTACAATTTTACTAAAGTGTCATTTCAAACATTAACAGATTTCTTAAGCGTAGGCACTCGCGAAGAATTGGAATAGAGCTTCTTGAATAATTCTTGAAAATTATTATCCGGAAACAGGTTTATTAGAGTGGCTGAAAACATAAAAGATGAATGTTACAAATATTTGAAAAAATATCGTCAAAGACACGTAACAGTGCTGGATCCACCCTTGCAGTGCTGGATCTATCTCGTGTGTCGGAATATATTCAACACATAGCTCAATAAGCAAGTGTTCACGTACAAAATGCAGACCGCAGTGGAAGTAGTATTCATATGGTCCAGTGTTGGCAACCTGAAAGATGGCGCTGATCGTACCAGGGGCTAATCGTACATAAGATTATCGCACCCGACGAAAAATTATCGTACATGTTCAAATAACAAAAAATCATTAGTTATTAAAAATATATATTATCTCAAACTTTAGGAATTTATGATTTTGACACACGTGCACTGCGTAGAAGATGGCGCGAAAATTTGTGCAATTCAAAAATTTTACGAAATTTAAATGGCTCCAAATTTAATTAGTCAATTATTAAATTTATTCATACACATATATCATATCATACACAGATATAATATGTATAACGACACTGTGCGATGTCGTAGTGGAAAATAATGAATCACTATCGTACATCGTACTGTTATATATGTATCGTGTATATAATAATGCTCACCGTCGATAACCCTATCGCCTAGCCAGCACTTTTGACTGCTCTCAATATTTTAATTGTATTTAAAAGTTTAGTTCGAGTCGATCATCCGCGCGTGACACTTGCCTTCCTAGTTAGAGCCCTTTATTAAATAAATATCCTTTTTAATCACAATTTCGTATTTTTTTTTAAATACAATTAAAATATTGAGAGCAGTCAAAAGTGCTGGCTAGGCGATAGGGTTATCGACGGTGAGCATTATTATATACACGATACATATATAACAGTACGTTGGTATGATATTATCGTACGGTTGCCAAGACTGGTGTGTTCACTTCGAACTAGTCCCTATTAAAATCTTGAAGGATATTCTCTCCAATTATTATATGAAGTATGAAATTCACCACACCGTTCTCTTTTTTATTAATTTATCTCTTTTAGAATCTACACAGCAAAAATCAAACAAAGATTGTGTTAGAAGCATGTGTTTTTTAGCAATTAGTGGTATAATATATAGATAAAGGCATGGGAGTACCCATACATCAAAAATGTAAAATATAAATACCTTCTAGAAGCACAAATATCAGTCGTTTGTTTATCTCCTGTGTCTGCAACATGTCAAACACTGTAAGTAGACCTCTTCGCGCCGCGTCCGTACCGACAATGTGTTTGAGATCATCTAGAAATTGAGATACCTTTATCATCAACGTCAATCTCCAAATGCAAATTGGAAACAGCAATACCTCAATTGATACGGATTGTGAATAAATCTAAGGTCGTGGACCTTTTCTAATAATAGATTATTGATGTGAACCATAGTTTTCTAGCACAAGCACTATTATCACGCACGCACGCACGATCCTATTACCATATCTTTCAATAATATAGTTTACCTGAAGCCGCAGAAAGTAATGCGACTTTAGCAGCAACTCTCGTTCTAGCTTTAGTTGTGGAGTCCCTAGGTGTGTTTTTTGAATGATTGCGGTTAGTTAACCAGTGTCTGAAAATTAAAGAAAAAAAAAACAAATTAAACTACAAGAAGTAATGAAAAAGCCAGGGAACTAAGTAGATGAATAGCTCGAATAATCCCAAAGCTATAAAGAAAGCTAGACCGGTGCCGAATAATAGATTTAGCTTTTTTCTAAATAAAGAACGGATCAGTTTCAGTTTTATGGAAAGGATGGGTACACGGGAGGGTATCCCGGGTAGTTGTTTTAGAGACAATAATAAATTCTTCAAAAATAATTCAATGCATCTTCGTAATATTTTTTCTTGGTTGTTAATTGATTATGAGGCAAAGAAGTTAACGTCGCATGAAAGTTATAGAATGTTTTAAAAGAAATTTCCGTAAACTAAATATTCAACTTACTTTAAACTTTTCAGATATTGAACTACGTTCCGGGGTGATGTCAATGAAGAGACAAGCTCCAATACTTTTCTGTCAAAAGAAAATAACGAATATTTAAATACCACATTACTATATAAAGCTTCTGTTTCTCTATTATTTGCGTTTCTTTCCTCTCGAGCAGGTATTCCTGTGGGGTCGAAACTCACCACCAACCGCAAAATTTTTAAATTGGTAAGTATTTTGTACAAATAGGGAAAAAAACTAGAGAAAGGATTTTTAAAGTAATTTGGTTATGAGGGTCTTAGGTATCAGTTAATTTTGTAAAACGAAGTATGGGTATGCCGTCATATTAGAATTAATATGATTATTTATTGTATGCAAAAGACAAAACTTAATTTTATATAATATTATACATATAGTGGCGCCATCTTTCGGCAGATTATGTAAGAATATTGATGTTTATATAAAATAATTATAATGATTGTAATTTATGTAAAAAAAATATTTAGAATTGTTTAAAATTCATATAAATATTATACTCTTATTTGAGTATTGAACTGCATTTTAAGAATTGTTTTGTATAAAAGTCAAAATTCAATCAGGACGAGATTCAATATAATTCGAACCACCGTCGACGCGAAATATATATATGAAATGATTATACTTCATACTTATTAACTCGATCAGCTATCAAAGTCCGCACCGGCGCAAGAAGGCGTCGTCTTAACCAAAGACCCCGAATACCTAATACTTCTTCCAACAACCGCAGCGGGACACTGTCATCGCCGTCCTGAAAATAATTATTACAGTTCAAATTCATACTTAATACTTGAACGTATGTACTAGTACGCACAAAATGAGTAGCCGTTCATAAACACACTTCTTTCTACATAACTTTTTGTTCTAAACAATTGTCAATTTTAACTTTGGCAATTTTCGTACACCTTGTTTTTCCGTACAAATTTGTGTCCCCTGATACAACTGCATTGCTTACCTTAACCTTACCCGCGCGTTTGTCTGAGAGACCGACAGAATGATTTTTCGATTTTAAATAAAGAACCGACCGATTGGCTCAGTGGCGCGGCCCTCCGCCCACGGAGTCAATGGTCGCGGGTTCGATTCCCGCATCGGAATAAATATTTATATGGATTTTTAAATGTTTATTCCGAGTCTGGTAACCCCCCAATCCCCATTTCCTTTCCTGCCCCTTCCTTTCTTCTCTATCCTCTCCCTTCCTCTCCGCCAATCCACGGTCTGCCGTGCCAATGGATGCGTGGCTAGGGGCGAGCCTAGTCGTAAGCGTGCCGATCGTCCCGGGGTCGGGCTCCCCCGGGGACTATGGTGCTTTACCTCAGCATGCAGGGCTCTGCTGGGGCTGACCTCCATCCTCCCTTGCGACTCCGTGGGATTCACTAAAGACGAATTTAATATACCTAATTTGTCGAAAATGACGGCGACGTGGTTCGCCACCCGTCACGTCCTGATTCTCACGAGGGCGAAAAGCGACCAATGACGAGCCGTTTCGCTGCGATGAATGGCAGCGGATGGAGCTCTGTGGTCTCTGCCAACCCCTGCGGGGGATAGGCGTGAATATATATATATATATATATAATAAAGAACGAATAATGCTAGTTTAATGAACTTGGTCACACGTCACGTCAATTTCAAGGTCGTATCAAATTAGGCAAGTACTAGAAAGTTCATTAAACTAGCATTATTCGTTCTTTATTTAAAATCGAAAAATCATTCTGTCGGTCTCTCAGACAAACGCGCGGGTATAGGAAGGTTAATATAAGGATGTTAATAATGAAAGAGAAAGGAAATAATAAGAGAGAAGGAGATAAAAGACGGGGAAAGATTGTGGGCGTCCAAACCCATGCACTCAACGTATGAAACGGAGTAATACAGAAGTGTAGATATTTTTTATATCTTGGACACTTTACACAAGTATATAAATAAACGCAACAGTGATACTTACATCTTGTCCATCTGATGTGTTACCACTTTTTATAGAGTCACTATAATTTTCACTTCCCTTCCCTTGGAACACTTTTGATATACCTAAAATTTAATCGCAGGTTTAAGATAGAGCTATACAAAAACTAATATTAAGTTGAAACTTAGAAACAGTTTTATTTGAAAAAGGGTTTTTTAAGAAAGGCGCTTGTCGATTACTTGCATATTTGAGGGACCCCTGGATGTCAACGCCTTTCCCCCCTGCTTTTTTTATGTGTCTTCCATAATTTCAATGGGGATTGAACAATGGCTTTTTGTTATAAAGGCCCAAAAACTTCAATTCACAAAAAAATCTATATGTTGGTATTTATAAAGTTGATTATACTTTACCATCCATTACTCCATCGACAGTGTTCACAAACTGGTCGGGCATATTTTTCAAAGTGCGCATTCCTGCTCTCAAAGAGTTCACCAGAAGTGCATCTATCTGTAACAACAACTCGGAGTTTATATCACATATTATATCAGTGTTATATATTGACTGACAACTGACGGTGGCGTACACTTTACAACCACAAGCTATATGAGATGTACAATGAGCCGAACGTCATCAAAACCATTAAAATTGGACGCCTTCGTTGGGCTGGGCACGTGGTACGGGTGGACGAGACTAGAGTACCCAAACGCCTACTAGACGGCAAACCAGATGGTCGTAGTAGCCGCGGGAGGCCTATGCTTAGATGGCTAGATGAAGTCGAGGACGACTTAAAGGCAATTGGTGTGAGGGGCTGGAGGGAAAAAGCTAAACAAAGTTCCGACTGTAAAAATTTACTGAAGCAGGCTAAGGCCCACCCGCGGCTGTAATGAATTGATGATGATGATATATTGACTGAATGTCACATAACAGATTCGCATCGTGTCTGGATATTTATTTTACAACTGATTTATGACCCATTATTAGACATACCGACACTAAGCCATTTAAGTCGTCATGAATGAATATAGAAAAAGAAAAAACAAGATTTGATTAATGTCAATCTAAGCCATGAAGCTTAATAAGGATGCATGTCGATACAGGCTTTCATGAAGCGCATACGTGACGTAAGTTTGTGCAAACGCAATATTCGTTCTAACACACCTACTTCAACGATTATGGGTGTAGGATCCAACCTTACCCAGCGAAAACTCTAAACTCCAATTCTATAACTGAGCGAATTTCGGCCAATGAAACAAAAAACACCGTATTTACATTTACCGAACTAAAACCAATAATACACAAATTATTACCGTGTTTCCATGCCTTTCAGTCTGTATTTCTGGACTCAAAAACCCACCCAAATAATCTTGGGAAAGCAGTGCCATGTACCTAGCGTCGGTGGCTATGCTCGTAAGACTTTGCAGGTAGTTGTTGAGCATGCGTTTGCGGTTCTCGAGAACCGCCCTTGAAGTGTTTTGAAACGTCTTCTTTGCCGGAAATGGTAAATCTGCTAGTTCCGGCCACTAAAAATAATAGAAATGAGAAAATGAACTATAGAGTTATATTCACATAAATTTACATTCATTATCATCTTTCTACGTGAACCTAAATCATGTACTATCCGCACATTAAAACAAAAAGGATGGATGCACCACAAATGTAGTGTTGCAGACAAATGCGGTAACTAACCCGCGACCATTTATTCCAAAGGCTATACTTGTGTTACTTGAATACCAGAAATTAAGTTAAAGATGTACGACAAATGCATTCCCAATTGACCAAGTCCAAGCTAGCCAAGAAGAAGAAAAAGTAAGATCATGAAGAAAAATGACATTAATTGCTATTTCAAATATATTTATGAAGGTTACCTTATCCTTAATAGAAGAATGTAGATCGTGAAAATCACTATATCTCCTGTATATATGCCACACCTCATTGTCAGATATTCTAGTGACGGCTATCGCATATATACCGAATGTGCGGCCTTTATCCTGCACCAAAGCTGAAACCCAAAATGAAGGCACTTATTTACCCCCAAAGAAGAACACAAGTAGATTTTTAAAACCCGATAAAATTTAAGGAAATTAAGGGATCCACCATTACCTTAACTGGCAGAACCATGGTTATATGAATGAGCCGGTTCATATTACCATGGCTCTACCAGTTTTATTTTATGGGATAGGAAGGCAAACAAACAGGTGTGTCACCCAATGGAAAGCAATCAACGCCGCCCATAGACATCCATAGAAAACATTGCCAAAATTATAAAGCCAAAGCTTCACGCATTCAGTTTCTACCAAATTCTGTGCAGCTTGTTGATACGCAGATACACAAAGTTTCACAGGAACAGAATTCCTCGGAAAAGAAGGAACGGGGGAAGAAACTTCATACGCGTTTCTTTTCTTCGAAGGAGTCTCATAATGAAATGATAGTAGAACCTTGATTGTTAACAAACTGACATTTAACAAATTGAATGTGATTTCTAGTATTAAGTATTTAAATAATTTGAATTTGATAATTTTTTTGACATAAACCCTATTAAACACAATAAAACATTATTATGGTACCTGTCTCTATAATATAAGCAGACAATGGAGATAGTACGTTCTTCGCACGCTGACTGATTTCCGAGTGTGATAGTGATAGGGTGCTTGTATTTGCTGAAGACAAACTTGACGGACCTAAAAAAACAAAAATAAGATGCAATTATCTCGTTATTTTTTTTAAATCGTTATTTTTTAATTTAATAAATAACAACAATTTTTGTGTAAAAAAAAAATTTGCTTTGTAAAATTTTCAACTTTTTTAATATACCACTTTTTAGTATAAATTTCCTATACTGGCAAAACTTCTAAAGAAGCTTAACTTCTTATGTATTATCTATTTATGCTTGTTACATCTATTAGTATTGCGATATTTTTATTCGCTTGCTTAAATATAGCTTTTAATATAGGAATACTAGTGACACGGTACATTAGTAATTGATGTGTACACGTTCGTACAGATTTTGTAAATATTGGATTGGCAGAGTGACGATACATTACGGTACGTTTTTCCCGAAACTTTTTTCCATGCACCACTACTTGCTAGTTTGCCTTCCTATCCCATAAAATAATGTTACAGTTATAATTACCCGCACTTTCATTAACCATCTTTTGCGCGAAATTGCCGACAACGTCTGAACGTGATCGACTGTGCCTCGCACTGGCCAAAGTTGGTATTGTGTCGCCTGTAAAAATAAATTGTCTGAAAAATATGCAAAAAATTTTAAGATATATAACAGATTACTGAAAACTTGATTTATTGTGAGCTAGATTTATTGTGAACTTGATTTATATTTAAGTTCAAATTATGTAATGAAAAATATCTCATACTACATTAAATATAGAGTTAAGGGGATTGAAATATTTGTTTACTATCTTCTAAGAATCATGGGCTTTATTAAGGTATATATAGTCTTCCTATAATAGAATCTTAAGCCTCATGAAGATCATAATGTTAAGCGTTATTTCATTATATCTAGCTATTGGCATGCGGTTAAATCACTTATTTCCGATACTAGGATTACATAAGAATATACTAATCTAAAAAATTACAAGCTTACTTAGATGAACCGGTATTTTTCCCATGAAAACAAAATATTGAGGATTAGATCTAATTTTTACCGAGAACAATTGAGATTTAATTCTTAATGCTCAATTGTTTTCGAAAAAAGAAAAACAATTTAGAATAATATCTTTTCTAACGTGTTATATCTTTTTTATTATGTTTTATAAGTTGTCATTTCTGTAGACAAAGAATAAATATTTATATAAAAATCAATGTTAAGAACGACGCCAATATATGTATGTATGTCAAGTCTACGTATAATAAATATGTATTTAGACTTAAATTTTGATTGATTTATTTTTGGTTTGATTTATTATCTTTGATGACGAAAAATAAAAAATTGTCACAATGGACAAGAAATTTCTTACAATGGTTATTTTCAAACATTCACTGCACCCATTTTTCTACTATTGCCGTTAAGTTGCCGTAAGTTATTACAACTAAACTATACATTCAAAACTTTTCCCTTATAAAAATTACTCAAGAAATATCCACAAATATTCCGAAATAACTAAAGATAAAAATTACAAAAAAACACAATTTAGCCAAAGTACAATACACGAGCAACGTTTTTCTACAAAGGAAATATCAAGACTTTAAATACCAGCACTGCATTTGGGTAGAGTATGGTTCCTGTTAGATGGGATTCTTCGTCCCAATGATCTGGGGAAGGTATTGGACTTGCACGGTAGGTCGAGATTAAACTTGGACTTTTGGAACAATTTGGGCAAGCGTTTTATGCATGTCTTCATGATTTTCTTGCATTTTTCTGCAGATAATAACTAATTTAAAGAGGATACTAATAAAATTATATGCGATTTGATAATCATATGCTGAACACGAAAAAAACATTGTGGGTTTGATATTAACGAAAACAGAATTGACTATTTGCACATGTAAACATTTAACCTGACCAGTAAAGCTTTTTCGCTTTTTTGCGTAGATAAAATTTTATCCCGATGCGGTATTTAACCCGCGACCATTTATTCCGAAGGCTATACTTGTGTTACTTGACCAATAGAAAGTAAGAATTTCTATCAGATTATGAAGTTTATTTCTAATACCATTTTATGCAACACATTCTTGACAGATAACATATGAATCAATTTACTATTGCCCTAAGTTATTACAACTAACAGTTGGATTAACATTGACAACTTATCAAAAATCTGTCACAGATTAATGAGTAATGTATTTATGATGAAGAGTTTAAGTTAATGATGTAATATAATACATATGTAAATTAATAAGAAATAAATGGAAAGCATTAAAAATATTTCGAATATTAACCCATATCAGTCGTAAGTCACCTCTCACGTGACATCAGTACTTTGTGGCTGCGGTCGTAAGTCACGTGGGAGGTGACAAGACGAGGCATGTTAAAACTCGCTGTATGAAATGCAGGCACGATTGCCTTATTAGTTAAATATCCGTAACAGAGCAATTGACATCTCCAGTTATATATCATTGCCTTTTCCAATTATTTTTTAATATTTTGAGCCCAAAAATTAATGAAGTCAATGAAAACTGTATCTGTAGCTACAACCTAGCTAAAATCACGTATAAAAAGCTAGCGACCGATAAGGGTTAATCAAACTGATCTCCTTAATAATATTTATATCTACAGCCAAAACAGTTCGACTTTTTTAACCAATAAATTCAGTGAATTTATTTTAGCAAATATTTGACGAACCAGCCCAATCTATAATATGAATTGGGTTCATCTAGAACATAAGCCCGCGGGCTTCCAGCCCTAATACGATAAAGCTGTTAAAGCCAATAGGCTACCAGCATTAACATCTTCGAAGCCAATTAGTAGAACATAAGTTACCAATCGTTTATGGACTACCGCCCCCTTTACAAGAAAAAATGGTTATTGACGCCATTATAATAGGATAAACATTTTACAACAGGACAGGTATTTCATAACCCCCATTTGCCTTTAGACCCGTTACCGTGAAAAGCTCTAGCGCCCATTGGGAGGCGGTACCGCTCCCGTTGCGAACCTATGATCTAGAAAAACAGACCATACTCTCACAGGGAACCAACTTCTGAGTAGTCTCTGCACTTCATTCAGTGAGCCTTAACCTTTCCCCCTACCTCTACTTCCCTCTTCTCACAATTTGTCAACACATAATAAAAGGAGCGTTATCGCATTCCTGCGCTTTTTACGACACGCAAAAAAGTGGAGGTGCGCGATGTCGCTCCTTTGGCGCTTTTCCATCATGTTTTATCAGAATCCTCTGATACGCAAACAGTTACACGCAACAATTTATGTAGATACATAGTCAGGAACTAATATAAATTGAATTTTTACCTGTATACTTTTTAGCGTCCGACTTACAGTCTTTTTTATTTATATCACTGAAAAAATAAGAAAATAAATAAATATAAATAATAAGAAACCAATAAATAAGGGCAATAAATATTACCTATTTCTCTCCGAGCTGTCTTGATCACTGTCCATCATAAAATCAGATTGCCATGATGGATCTTCCTAAAAATATCATTATAGCAATAACAATCATATATATAAATGTTTTACATAGATATCTTCACGCCTATCTCCCGTAAGGGGTGGCAGAGACCACAGAACTCCATCTGCTACGATCCCGGCACACCCTCCCTGCTTCCTCCACACTATTGCCTATGTGACTATTGTCTCTTGACAATCGTTTTCCATTAGGTTTATAAGACTAGCTTGATTAATAAAATAATTGGTTTTAAATTTCCTTTCCCTCTAATACCCTATCCCATTTAAATAAAAATTGACACTTGAATACTAAATAATTATAATATATGGACCGTTTATTTTGAAAGTGGTGTAAGTCCATTTTTTAAAAAAATGAAATATGACGTATTTCATGCTTAATTTAATGTAAATTTTTTACGTATAACTAGTCCGTGTTTAATTTCTTAAAAAATTCCATGTTTTATACAACTTAAAATCGGTCGGTAAATGAAATTGCATACTCATCGATTATGAAAGTGGTGTAAGTCCAATTGACAGAGGTACAGAGGTAGGTTAGGTAGGCTTTAACAGATGGTTGCCGATCAGTAGTCTGTTATTTTTAATTCATTTGTTTTATCGTATGTGTCATCTTACGTGCTAAGAGTTGTTAATTTAGGTTACTTATTCTATTTTTTTCTTTTATTTTACATTTTTTATTTTACATTTATATTAATTCATTTTACATGAAATGAAACGAGAGAATTTCGTTTCAATAAAAAATCTTCAAAATGCGATTAGAAAACAGATAAAGAAAAACACTAATGGCGAACAGGTCAACTGGTTGCAAATATGTTGGTTGAGGTTTCTCAAAAGTGCACCATATACTATTTTGCAGAATTTAAAACTATAAATTTATTACCCACACGTCCTGGAAGACCGCTAAAGTTTGAAAAAATCGCCCTGGCGCACTTGTACGAAAATACCAGGCCTATTACTTACGAAAAATATAAAGACATGAAGCAGTTACTACCCTTACCTCCGGTCCATTATGCATATTTCGAAACACTGCCACATGCAGAGTATAAGTAAATACTATCAGTATCACGTAATTTTGACAACGTAATTAGTGACTAAAATTAAATTTTATGTCTTGTCATGAGTATTTGTAAACAAAATTGGATTAAAATGAAGTATATTTTAAGTGCTTTTTGATTTTTTAAAATTGAAATTAAACGATTTTTACAGTTGCCTAATTTTGAAAGTGGTGTAAGTCCATTTACAGCCAATAAATATGTATTATTGTAGTCTAATTCGCCTAAAACAAATTTATATAATGAAATTAAACATTTATAAAACAATAGAGACATTGCCAGATTTCATACAATTTGCCTGAATTTTTTAATTGACAGATATGCTAACCTCTAATTTTCTCGAAACAAGAGAATATGGACTTACACCACTTTCAAAATAAACGGTCCATATAGTATTGGTATTTATGTAATATTGAATGACAGGAATGTTTGGAATTTCAGCAAAAAAACACATATCGACACGCCTGTTTCCTGTAGGGGTAAACAGAGACCTCAGATCGCCATCTGCTAAGATCTCAGCATACTCTCCTTGCTTCCTCCACACTCAACACTCTCCTCATGCAAGCCCGCTGGTTAAGAGACCTGGCCTTTCCTAAAAACGTCGGCAATTTGGTCAAAATATATTTTCCTTAGTCATCCCCTACCGACCCTTCCATCTACATCCGCAACGTACATTTCTTTTGTCAGTCGTCATTCACCCGTGTGAAAGATCTCTCTCTCTGAGATGATCTATGCGGCAATATTATTCCAGATATACAATACGAGAATTCCAAATAAACTTATTTCACTGGTCCTAATTATGAATGTATTTATATGACTTTCACTATTTTATATCTTACCTCCAATGCATCACACACGCACTTCTGAACATCATCGAAGCAAGCCGTTGGATTGGTCGTAAATTCTTCGCCTTCAGTGGTTACCTTCCTCACGAGCTCCGAATGGCAATTCTCTGGCACACCCATAACAGAAGGCCGATTGGGAGCTAAGTAATGGTCGCATAACTCCAAAGCCGATGATCTTAAATTATCTAAGACTGCTTTAGAAGTGTGCGGCGCATCTAAAACAGAAATAAACAATAAATAATTGAAACTGTTTGTATAAACAATAAATAAATAACGAATGCAATAAACTGTTGAAGTATTGATGTTTAATTTTGTAATACATAAACACTTTAATAATAGAGATAGGCACTTGCTACGTCACGAATAAGCCCATTCAACGGTCGAAGTACAACTCCATCAAAAAATAACATACAAGTAAACAACAAATGAAAGATTATAAAAAATAAACAGTGCCAACAATAACCAATCATGTGAGGCTTCCATACGTTTGCAGGTTTAAAATTTTAGTATTAAGTAGATCTTGCAGTATTCCCACTCTCAAATCACTTTTTTTTATATGATTAAAAGAAAATTGGCTCTAGTAGTGTTAATGCAACGATTCATCAAGTAGATTCACAATATCCTATTTCGTACAGTACAATGTCTCTAAATATTAGAAACTTTTGAAATATTGATTAAATGCTTCTTAATAGATATCCAACATAATCTCGCGTTATTCTATTGGAATGATTCTATTATGGAATAATAATGCCATTTTATCAACACAAATAAACATGAAATTACCAGCTTCATTGAGTTCAATTTCAAGTAAATATTGAGCGTTGGACTTCCAGGCTGCAGTAGCTCTGATAAATTTCAATGACCTCATTACTTCATCTGACATTTTCTCCGTATTGTTGTTACTTGAAGCTCCTGTATTACAAAACATTTTGTTTAAATAGATATAAATTATTTAACATTTTTGAACTGTTTATCATCTAAATATTTACACATTAAGGTGAAACTTACACATAGCGTTTTTTTTCTCATATACAAAAATAATACAGAAATAGAGTTCAAATTAAAAGAAGCAGCATTTTTTCTACAACTTAATTCACTTCAATAACTAACTTACACACTAAATATTATTGTTTTAATTAAAAATTCATCTATAATAATAAAAGTGTGGCAACATTGAACTCAACAGCCCAAACATATAATACAGATTCTTCACACTTTTGTTAACAATATTTATAGATGATTTGTGGGAACAATATTTATAGATTGTATGAAAAAAAATTGTTAAAAAATATTTTTTGTAAACTCAAAAATATTGCTTTTGGGATAAACTACAACTAAAAATATATATTCTTTACGATATAATACCTTCCTGTGGTCCTAATGTAGCTCTTCTTGCTTGTATTATTCTAGTTAGATATTGTAATGATGATAACTTTTGTCTATCTTGAATCTCCCACTCTCCAGCGCTGTCTCGAGAATGCTACAAATAAATTGATGACTTAGAAAGTTTAAAAGAGCAACAGAAAACATATTTAATTTCTTTAATAAAAACAATACTGGGACTCTAGCATTTACCGCTTACTGGATGCAAGGCAGAAGCAAAAATATCACTCAATCGCAGTAACACTGCCCCAGTTCAGCCAACACATTCCTGGTTCAGGGAAAACTGATAAACTGTCAACTCTCAAATTTAGAAAGCGCCATCTATTTAGAAATTTACGAATTAGCTCTGCCTCAAGGACCAATTTAAAATGTTATTAATAAGTTTTAGCCTAACTATGTAAACTATGGTTAACAGGGTCTCAATAAAAAATACATCATCACAAAACAAGATTTCATTGAATAATAGACTTAATAAAAAAATAAATCCTAACTGCATTTTTAAATATTAATAACAGCTATTTGGGATAACCTCTTATTACCCTACGTGCACATAATACCCTCCTTCCAATCAGATTTTCCTTTTATAATACTTTAACTATTCTACCCTTTTATGATCTGTAGAATCTTTGCTTTTCAAAGATATGCTGTCTATAAGATATAATAGTGTTCAACTTACTAGCTTTTGTATGTCCTTTTGAACAAGTTCTAAGGTAGCATCCAGCTCTTCTGCATCAGCACTGCATCTTATAACCAATAGAAACAGCTCTGATGATAAGCATGAATCACGACAACACTGTAACCAAGTCAAAATTATGGATATTATTATGGACTGAATTCTTCATATGATATTAAAACAAGATCTTCAACTATCAAAATATATCAAAGTATCTTTGTTGTTTCACATACATTTTGGTAATAATCTGGTTATATGCCTTCCAAGTAACTGACATAAAAAGCGATAAAAAGTCTTATTAAAATCCTCTTTACTAAAATAATTATCTGTACTCAAAATATTTATGAATACTTACTGTTTTTATTATGGTCCTATTAATATTATCTGGATCACTCAATACATTAATTAGAGGTCTCAATAAAACTGATGAAACCAAGTCGGTAAGAATAAGTTTTAAGGAGTGACATCTCCAGACTTCCTCTGGAGCAACTAAGTACAATACAGCTTCCGAAATTTCGTTTAATAAAGCTAGAAATAAATTATTTTTATTTACAATAAAACAATTATAATCTGCACAATATGAATTTAAAATACAACAATTAGTAAACAGGCTGTCTAAGAAATATGGTTATAAAATATATTATATATGGGCATTGATTAAGAAATATAAATACCCAGACTCAACTCAATAACATACAATATTTGTACTGTATTTCTTTTTAAAAAAATGTCAAATGAAAACTTTAATGTGTTATATTAGATATATGATATATTTGGTAAACAATAGAAAAAATAAATAAATTAAAAATAATTACCATATTCTTTGTCAGAATCTATGCAGAACATATCACGGCAGATGAGTTTATTTTCTATAGAAGATTCTAAGTCAAAAAACAATTCTGTTAAATTTTTGCTACTAATATTTTCTGAGCTACCATAGAACTTTGATTTGCCATAACTTTGTGTATCTGTAAAATTAAAAAAGGTAATGATATAGTACCTTGATCATCATATGTGGAATGTAGAGGAGCAGAGTCCCCCGATGTTTCCGCCAAATCATTGTGTATTTCTTTTGTAGACAATTTTTTCAAACAAAGGTACTTGATCACAGCTCTAATTTCATTTCTTTCTCCATTTTGATATGATCTCTTCGATGGTTCATATTCAAATAAATGCACCTCCCAGAATATGGTGGAGTATTTATATACTAGATCAACATAAAATTAGCAAGCAAAAAAAATTTTTTTTAGATTTTTATGCGAACTAGAAATAGCCGATTATCAATACTTTTGAATCACCCCTCATATGTAGAATAATTTGTAGAAATAAGTTACATCAAATGTGCAATATTAAAACATGATAGTGTAAATTACCTGGAAGCCAGGACAAATCTGTCTCACTTTTATTTCTTCTATGCATTTTCTTTTCTTCTTGCTTTTTAGGACTTTGCCTTGCATTTCCATTGGCGACTTCTTTGGCACTTAATAAATGTACATGTTTTAACCTAACTTTAGATTGTTTAAACAATTTCAAATGCATTGTTAACTCTTCTGGAAACCTTGTAGAAAGGAGATAAATCCAGTCCACACTTTTAATTCTGAAAATTGACACAAAAAGAATAAATATGCATTCTTGAGAATCGTAACACTAAGCATAACCATTAAAAATTAATCTTCACTTGTATCTGCTTAACCTTAAATTAGATGGTGACACACTTACTCGTTTACCTGATAGTTAAAGAGTATTGTTTTGTGCCTAAGCAACCAATGTTTGCTTTATGTTTGAGTGACTGTTTACAAGAGATGGAAAATGTGAAGGAGACATTGAAAGACGAGTGAAAGTTGGTAATCAGGTTAACGGAGCCCTGCACTCCTTTATGAAAAGTCAGAATGTGTCAAAAACGGCCCGACTGGTGGTTCATCAGGGGGTGCTTGTTCCGACGCTTATATACGGTAGTGAAAGTTGGGTTTGGCAGAAGAAGCATGAAAGCAGACTGAATGCGGTGGAAATGAGAGCATTAAGAAGTATGTGTGGTGTAACCCTGAATGATAGAATAAGAAATGAAGATATAAGAGAGCGATGTGGAGTAAAAGAAGGTGTTGTGACAAAAGTAGAAAAAGGGATGCTTAGATGGTTTGGACATATAGAGAGGATGGATGAAAGACGACTGGCAAAAGAAATTTACCTTGCGAATGTGGATGGAAGGGCCGGAAGAGGAAGACCACGAAAAACGTACCTTGACCAGATTGCTGAACTTTTTAAGAAAGGCCAGGTCAAGAGTACCCTCAACCGGCGGGCTTGCATGAGGAGAATAATGAGTGTGGAGGAAGCAAGGGAAGTATGCCGAGATCGTAGCAGATGGAGATCTGTGGTCTCTGCCTACCCTTACGGGAGACGGGCGTGACGATATGTATGTATGTATGTATGTATGTTTGTGTGATGTTGTTTTGTGTAAGTGTGATAGAGACAAGTGACAAATTTTATTTTAAAAATGAATAACTTTATACTTTAGTAAAATCTCTAAATCAAGATTAGGTCAGTCACAAACTTAAAGAGTAGAAGACATACAAATATACTAAGATCAACAATTATCTCTATTCAAAATGTTCATACACAATTAAATTAAATTATTAGTATATAGAGTTATCATAATGTAATTTAACTCATTCAATTACCTGTTAGCAACATTTGCCCCAGCTGCAAGAACTAATTTCTTAATTGAATGCATTGTAAATTCTTTATCATCTGTCAAAATTGAATACCATGGTGTAACATAATCATTAATAATAATAACAATAATTTCATTTAAGAATGCATCGACAGTTTCACTGCCAGTTATTCTGCTATCAAATTTTGGAAGAGGAGTCTGAGTTTTGAAAAGATCTAAAACCTGCAATATAAGACAACATTATTTCGTATATACATAAATATAACAATTCATTTTATTAACTCTGCATTGTTAGTACGAAATTAGAAAACACATTAAAAAGTTGCTGAAACAGAAAGAAATCTTTTCTCACTTTAGATGACTGAATGGAAAAATTTGTTGGCTGCAGTGGGTCGTCTAGACAGTCTATATCTGCTTCGAATAATTTCTTCTTATCATAACTTATGTGCAAAATGGTAATGACCCTGTTGGCAATATTAAAATAATGAATCTCAAAATGAGTTATCAATGGGTGAAAAAAATTAACAAAATCACGCAGATTCAATATATCAATTACCCCAAAAGAAATGAGATGAAAAACATAAGTAAAGTCGCATACAGTCCGAAACCTAAAAGAGCAATCGTTGTAATTGATACTAGAGCAATCCATCCTGCCATTCTTGAAATCATACTGGCAAATTAGTACTGTAATTTACATTAAAAATGTATAACACAATGTGATAAAGCGGAACAATGTGATAAACTTGCAAAACAGAAACTCCAATTTAATGCCTGTATAAAAAATAAACAAACCAAAAATCTCACTACCACTACATAACACACACATATCAATGTCAACTATAGAGTACTATGTAATAATCATAGATTATACACTATACTATTAGATATTTCCAGATAATATCACCGACTAAAGCGCCTTCTGTTGCAGAACTATTTTTTACACAGTTCAGAATTTATTTTCACATAGCTACAACTGTACATAGTCATATCGCTCATAGATTGTGATGGTGTTTCACAAAGAATGCTAGGTAAAAACTAAGATATTATTCCAGCCAACATCATCGATTTAAGCGCTGTCTGTTCCAGAACTAATTTTTTTGTCACATAACGAAGACATGTACAATTAGTCTTATCGCTCATAGATTGTGAGGTTGTTTCACAAAGAATGCTAATGCTTGCGTTTCGTATGAAAGCTTCCTTGCCTTTAATCCCCAGTCATTACCTTAGAATGTTTAGGGAATTCAAATGTAAAATGTAAGAAAGACTAATCTTTCTTACATTTTACATTTGAATTCCAGAACAAGAATATTAACGGTTAATTATATTTTTTTATCTGTATTTTTAAATATAGCAAATACTGACAAAAAAGAATATATAACAATTTTCTTCGTAGTTCCTACGCCGTTCAGAAGAATCCCGTTAGGTTAAGATTGAAAACAACCTTGATCATAAAAAAATTGGAATGTGGCAAACTAAATATTATTTATTTATCAAGTAAAAAGAGATATTTGATGTTCACTAATACTGTTGGCTTTACGACTAGCTAAAACTAAGGAAATGTACGTTATATGTATGATTTTCTTTACTGGAAAAAGTGGATTTACGGATACTTAAACTAAATCTTACCGAAAAACGGCCGTCATCTACTCTTCACTTCCCAACCACTATCAACAACACCAATAACAAACACACAACACCACTCTTCCACTATGTATACGACACGTTTTTCGCCTAAACACCAAGGATCATCAGGTATAATAGACTCTACGGAAGACAACTGTTAAGCAACCGTTGGTATTTGGTGTTGTTGATAGTAGTTGAGAAGTGCAAAGTTGCTGACGGTCGTTGTTTCGGTAAGATTTTCTCTAAATTCCCCGTAAATCCACATTATTATTTTTCTATTTTTGTTTGCTTGCACTCGCGGATATTACCTACCCAACCCCTACTTAACCCCAAAAAGATACAAGTTTGCGCATTTACCACTAAAAAGATTCCATTTATCGTATCTCCTGTTTGAAGACACTCTCTTTAATCTTAAGCCGTGTATATGCGGCGGTTTGTAATCCTTGGCGTCGACATATCACATGACTTCTACTTTCGCGGCCTTCTGGGAGAAAAGGCGAAGCTGGCTTCTAAAAAGCTGGGTGTGCTTAATAGAACGAACAGTTTAGAAGCGGCGGCACTCTGATTCGGTGGCGAAGTATGGTCCCTACATTTTTAGTTAAGTCAAAAGAGGACTATACTTAAACTTAGATAACTCTGACCAAAAATAATCAATGACTAGTAACAAAAGAAACCACAAGATATTTAACAGCATTTGTTTTATTGAAATACAACACGACCACAAGAACTGTTTATGCGTTATAGTTAAAATAGTCTTTAGACTACTTAATATAATAATACTAATATATTTTTATTGTCAAACATGTCAAATAAACAACTAGCTCTCAACTTGTTCGCTTACATCGCAACATTCAAAAAGATTGAACAACTACTACGCTTAGATAAAAATAAAGTGCAGGCACAGAGGAGACTTTAAAAAGGCAAGACTAAATCCGCACCAAAATAATCGTTTACAAAAAAAGATTATTCAACGCATTGCCAAAAAGAAGACATGTTTAAAAATATGTGTTACACAAAATAAAATATTGATCATAAAAGTTGTAATTAAACAACGCGAGTTTAGTTAAATGTATTCCGAAAAAGCCTAACCAGCTGAAATTTACAGAAAATAAAAAGTTTACAATTCCTGCATTTCCTAACCTCACTTTCTGTGAATTTATGTTTCTAAAATTAGACTGTAATGTTGGATTGAATCGTTTGACAAAAATGTGTAAGATTATAAATAACTATGACAAGCATCCTTCAATATTAAATTATTCTAACAAACTTCTATGCCTATCTTTTGTATGATACACTAACTTGCCAAACCGACTGTGAGAGTTTGTTCCATCACTTCTGTAATTTGACTGTGAAATAAAAACTATGGTAATAATACAAAGATACAAACTACATAATAAATTAAACACAACAAAGTAACAGAAAAAATATTAATTGCAAACAAGCTATAACCCAAGGTGCTCATATAAACTAAAACTACAATTTATTCATTTCTGAACAATTATCACATTCTTTAAAATATTCTAGTTAGCATGATCATTCATTTAATTGGTGTAAATATACAGAAAGTAACGAATAAATAAATATAAAACAACTTTTTAAAATATAACTACAATGTTTTAAATAAATTGTGGTGGATTAATAGTTTTATAAAGATTATATTCTGGTCACTTGGTTTAGGTTTAGCTCTATAAGTAAATCCTTTAAAAATTATTAATTTCATTTAAAAAACAGATGGTTTCTAATTAATCCATACATTCATTCGAGTTCAGGGAGAATAAAACGAATAATTCAGTTTAGAAACATACACAAGCCTATTAAGTATGTACATAAGGTATTTCGAGTAGTTGAAAATTGTTGTTTCCACTTAATTTATTGATCACAAATTTCTTTTAAATGATTTTTAGGTCGTGCGTATAATTTATTTAAATGTAAGAAATATGTAAACTTTTAAATTAAATTTACTATATATATATATATATATATATATATATATATATATATATATATATATATATATATATATATATATATATATGTATATATATATGTATATATATATATATATATATATATATATATATATATATTATAATATTATTATGAAAGTGTGATCAAATGACTTACTTAATTTTAATTTACAGAAATCAGTTAATTTTAATCCATTAAAAATGTTTTAAAAACGTTCATGTATTTAAATTTAAGATAAAATGTATTGCTATAAACACTGTATCTTTCCATAAACACTGTTTTTTCTTAAACTCGAGGCACTGGACAGTTCATTTCGTATATTTAATTAAACACATACAAATCAAGAAATTATAGAAGCAATTGAACGATTTTATACACTATTTAATTCTGGTGTAGAGCTATAAGGAAATTTTTTAGTTATTCTGTTTTCTGAATAAAAACTGTGGTATTTGACTTGTTACAAAATATTCAACATGTCGTACATCAATGTATAACACACAGATCAATGTAAAACAAAACATTTTGTATATCAATGTAAAACAAATTACAGACCATTAGAGTTTGACTTATATGCATAACCAAAAACATATCAGGGTGATATTTGTATTAACCGAATACTTTTAAATTACATTACCACCAGATACAATGGCTTTCTGGAGATTTTTTTAATAGTCTGACTGGTTTTTTTGACAACTGGGAATGTTCACACAGCAACAGGGAAACTCCTTTCATCAGTGAAGCAACACATGCACATTCCAATATTATCAAAAAAAAAATTGCATACTACTGCTAAAGACGAAATAATAAGGAGATATATTATCATTATATTAATAAATAACACCCGAGGTTCTCCAACGATTAATCAGAAATGTGAACTTTTGTAAACCATCAAAAGTGAAAAACTTTGTAACAGGTACAAATTATTGCAACTAAAAAAGATTGTTGGTCGAAAAAGGAAGCCCTTGGCTAGAGTAGACAGTGATAAAGAGTGCTGCTGAACTTTTTCATTTTGCATCTTGAAAACTATATTGAATTTGATGCCAATCTTCGCTAGTAGAAGAGGCACTGAAAGGAGAATATATTATCATCCTCCTAAAAAAATCAGACTGTTATATATTGCTTGTTAATAAAGCTGAAAATAGTAAACAATTATTTTATATTATCAATTTATACTATCATTGCATCACTGACTACTACCCAAAGTTTTAAAATTATTTTAGTGCACCCTTACAATTAATTAGTTATTAATTGCTCTTGTTCCACTTATCCTTATTCAATTATTTATCAGATCTTTGTGTTAAATATACACTTTTCATTTGGTATACTTGTCTGTCTACTGACACGACAAAAGTTGAAATATGTTGTGATACTAAACGCTCAAAAAATATGTACATATTTCAAAGAAATGATGAGGCTGCATACAAATTTAAATAAATCTCTCCACTTCAGATAACCCTTATCAATTTTGAACTGTTTCTTCCCCCAGGAAAACAGATTTCTGCTATCAATAACAACCTTATTTATCTTGCCGCAACTTTAGAAAGTAGCCTCTATAAAGCATGTAGTACCATTATATAATATTAAAAGTTAATATTTCATAATATCCTCTGTCTGAAATTACAAAAAATTATGGTAATTTTAAATATGCCGTTTCATTTAAAATACAAAAGCTGGGAATGTGCCAATTCAACTCCTAAATATGATGGTAAAATGCATGCACACTTAATAAAATAGCCAAAAAATGGCTTGATGATTATTTTAATAAGAAACAACTCTGAGAAAAAAACGAGTTTTGTAAATAGCAGCTTATTATACCATACAACATAAATTCTTATTGCCAAAATGTCTAGAAAGACGTTAGAAATAGTATTTTGAAAATTGAAAAACCTAAGAAGTACACAATTTTTAAAAAATCAACTCATCCTTTTTGCTCTCCTATATAATGTCCCATGTCTCTTAAAGATTTTTAATTTACGCAGCTAATGTATATACAGCAAGGTAATAGACAATCAAAGATAACAGAAAAATTAATAAGAGAAAATCCAATAATCATATATTATCAATTGCCTTCATTCAAATTTGTGTTTACTTAATCTAAGTATATAACTTTATACATTATATTACAAATATTACAACATAGTCAACAAGAATATCAACAATGGACTCAATAACTATGATTAGAACAATACTATATATGATTGCAGATAAATTAATAAGTTATAAATAGTCACATTTTGTAACACAGTTTAGAAGTAAACCTTTTTTGGTGCCATCAATATTCTGTGTTATATATTCTTTGTTTACAATACATACATCACATTTATCTCGTGTATTATTTTTTATAAATGCAATAAATACGAATATTTTTAATAGGCTGCGTTGGACGTGTTTAGCGGCTAGTATGGTAGTATATAAATATTTAGTTTAACACCATTGAAGCAGATCTTGATCCAACTGTGAAATCCTTGTATTGCGAAAAAACACATAGCTGTAAAGAAAGATTATTTTATTACATAACCAAATATTGCAATTAAAAATAAATATATAAGAGATATAAATAAATTTACCAGCAGAATAAAACATTGAAATAAAAAGTTTATAGTTTGCAATTTCAAACAATGGACTACAATTCTATATATGGACAGTCAAAAGTTTTACTTAGCTAAGATCCGCGACAAGCAAAACCAAAAACCCACCGAAAATCGGCCAATGTGTGTGGCCAAAAAGTGATAATGTGTGTTTGGTGTTGTGTATAGTGGTTGGTGAGTGGAGAGTTGATGGCCGATTTTCGGTGGGTTTTTGGTTTAAGTTCCAAATAAATCCACTAAACCCAACGGAAAAACACACATTATTAATATTCTGTTATTGTTTTGCTTGTCGCGGATCTTAGCTAAGTAAAACTTTTGACTGTCCATATAGTGATGGATTTCCGCAATGTAACGCCTGACTCCATTAATAATCTACAATTCTATATTTTTTAGGTAGCTCAATATAGCTATATAACTAATAAGTTATAAGCTTAGCTGTTTTATATTGTGCAAACGTTTATAGACTACTAAATCGACTTGGCGTCTGCGATCTTGTACATATGAAGTGAACCACAGATTAAAATCGTTAGATATGTTTTAACACAAAAACTATGGCATTCCTTTTAAAACATGTTTTTTAACGATCTATGTGAGCACATGTATTGTTTAAACACAAATTACCCTGCATTGAGTTACGAAAATATTGTTTGTTATTTATATGTGTGAAATGTGCAGAAAATTATATTGCATCAGGTACACATCAAACAAAAAAAAAATTAAGTTATATCATCACATAAATCAACAATAACAAAATAATTTTTTTAGAGTTATTTAAATTATTATGAAAATTATTGTTAACCCTAATAATTTGTAAACTTTGATGATGCCACAAATAAGAGAAGCTAATTAGTTTACTTAAAATACTGATATAAAACATTTCTACAATATTTAGTTGATTAATATAAAATATGATTTTTAGCATAGTTATGCTACCTGCAGTTAACTACGTGCAATTTTCGATCATAATAGCATAACACACAAAATAATTTTGCGGTATGAACTAAAGGAGTATTAAACTATATGGGGATTACCTGGATTAAAGTGAATAACAGCAATCAATACCTTTATTATAATTATCGTATAATGATATAAGGTGATATCGTTGATAATTCAATACAATAACTGAAATCTTATCAAGAGAGACAGAACATATGTACATAAGATAACATTTGAATAAATTGTGTATGATTTAATAAAGAAATTAAGTAATAATTATTTTTAATCATTTATTTAAAAATCTATTTATACAGGCCAAAAGAAAAGACCGTATTTATATGTGGTAACTTCTAAAATTCTAACATGATGTATACTTATTCCACTAGCTAAAAACCCCAAAGTATTTTTAGCACCCAATATAAGAACACACCATAGTCCCAATCTTGGGCGGTTACTCACAATTTAGATGCATACACCATAGTATGTCACAAATCACCCATGATATTAAAGCTTAAAATTGATGACAACCAGGTAAAATCAAAGGCAAGTTTTGACTTTGAATTCATTTTGAGCTTACCTTATCCTTAAGTTGTTGACACATGTGCAAAGCTGCCGTCAACATGAACAGAACATCACTCAACCAAGGCACTGCACAGTCTGCTTGGCATGAATCTATATGCATTGTACCATGAACTGAACTTAACTGATAAGCGACAAATATCAGCTTGTGTGATTGTATGTAAAATGATATTGCTAAATCTTCTGGCAAGTTTGGGGATAAGGCTTTCTGAAAATATATAATAATTCTTTATTGACAACAAAAGAATGCATAACATAACAACAACAGATTAAATAGTAGACTTGGTCTTGGAAATCAGAACCCGCATAGAGATTTCCCATAGCGCCTTTCATACTACGAAGGACCTTTTCCTTTGTAACCGAAACCTAAAGATCTGTTTGCGCATTCGCCTACTACACTGTTACATTTGGCCAATACTCTTCTTTTCTATACGGATGTGAAGCCTGGACTATAAAGGAGGACACCAAAAAACGTACAGAAACATTCGAAATGTGGCTTTATAGGTACATGATGTCTATTTCATGGATAGAAATAGTTATAAACGAGGAAGTTCTACGACGAGTTGCTCAAAAAGCAAGCTTTTGAAAACCATCAAGCAAGGGAAAGTTGCTTATTTAGGACACCTAGATATGAGCTCCTGCAACTCATAATGGTGGGAAAATCGTGGTTGAGGGACATCCGAGAATGGACCGGGATAGTGAGTGCTGCCCAACTTTTTAGCCTCCCTAAAGAGAAATAAAACAGACTGCCAATCTACACTAGATGGAGAGGCACCCTAAGAAGAAGAACAATTAGTAAACGACTGTTGGATTAGAAGCCACAGATTGGCAAACGTATTGGTAAACTCGATACACGAAGATCGGGCTAGGTGGCGCATCATAAGGAACTTATTAACTGAAGGAACGACTTATACAAATATGACGACGATGACAGAAAACTACAGAATACGGACAAATAGTTGTAAGTATAGTTTTAATTTAGGTATATTCTTCACGTAGTAAAATATATTATATAACAAATAATCTTATCCATATCTGTATCATATACGGATATAAATATTATAAAAATCTAAATGATTTGTAAAAATACCACATTTTATGGTATAGGAAGGCAAACGAGCAGGCGTGTCACCCGATGAAAAATAATCAACGCCGCCCATAAATATCCGCAGTGCCATGAACTTTGCAGAACCGTTGCCGGCCTATAAATAGACTTGTTTTTTGAAGGTTCCAATGTCGTATCGCTTCGAAAACACCGCTGGGGGTAGCCAGTTCCTCAGGGCAGTGGTGCGTGAAAAGAAGTATCTTGAAAAACGCACCGTAATAGATCGCCACTCATCCAGATAGTGGGAATGAAACTTTTCCTTGTGGCGAGATGTAAGGTAGTGGAATTCAGCGGCGGGAATTATTACGAACAATTCTAAAGAATCTAGCCGTTCAGTCAGATCTTGGTAAACTTTACTCACCATATTTCTGCTCTTCATGAGTTCATCAATAGCCTTTTTCTTAGGTAACACTAATGCTGTACGAGCTCTCTGCAGTGAGCCCAGAAGACACTGTATTATGTGTAGTACTTCTTCTGATGACCTATTATAACATGTTTTAAAAAAATACTATGATGATGAAAAAAATACAATGTCAAAAAATATATGTCAAATGTAGAGATGGAAAAAATGTTCATAGAAATCTTCTATTTATCTTATATTTATATTTATTATTGTTATATATAGATAACAATAATAAATATATATGTTATATATTTATTATATCTTATATTTATTATTGTTCATAGAAGTTCTCAATAACTTTAGTGTATTCTTTAGGGCAGTGGTCCCCAACCGGACCGTTTAACGTTTGGTAATTTTACCGCAAACGAATAGAGAAAGGGCGTTGATTGTTTATATTTTATGGTTTTGATTTACACTCCTTCATTCCATCAAGTTGCACAAGTCCACGGAAAGTTCCGAGTGAAATACTTATCAGTTAAAAAAAAAACAAATATCTCGTAATTTAATGTATCTTCTGCCACCCGGTGTCATTTGAGTCCCGACCCGGTAGCAGTCCGTAGCCCAAGGGTTGGGGATCACTGCTTTAGTGTAACAGTTTATTGTTATTTATTGTAACTTTATTTCTCAAATTTTGTTTAAGTGTCGCTAGATTTCCTTTTTATATCTTATTGTGTCTTTTGTCTTCCTACACTCCTTTCTTCTGTTGGACCCGGGCATTTTGTTATTTAGCGGATCCACCTATCATTCATTTTTTAGACAGTATTCAAGAGCATCTTTTATTTCCGTTTATTCGGACCCTATCAAAAAAGGGATATGAAAATCTTATATCAGTGAGGATCAGAAGCTTCTACCGGAATAATAAAACCAAACTACTGCATACTTGGGGATTATAGCAACTCTCCTCATTTATTAAAGAGGCCAATGACCAGCAGTGAACTGTTATGGATGTATTGTTTGCTTGATTGAAAGATCAAAAATTATTTAAGCCATAATTTAAAAACAAGTTATCATAATATACAAAGAAATTGGCTAAAACTTATGTTACAACCAACTGTAGTATAACTCCAGTATTAATGTTAATATTTCATATTGGTGTACAACAAAGTCAATAGTTTAAAACAATAATAATAAACATTTTATATAGATTACCTGAACACATAATGCTTATCAACATTGTCAATATAGCCTATGGCCTGCTGGAGGTGATTAGCTGCATCTTGAATCTGTTGCAATTTCCATGGGCCATCTTGGTTGATGGATGTCCGACATATTGTATGCATTTGACGCAAAACCTTGAAACTGATATCCTAGTAGCAATGAAAACAATTATTATAAACTAATCAGATAATAAACATGAGATAAGAAAGAATGACAAAGTGTAACCAGTAATGGTGTCTATATATAAAATAACCTTCATGGTAATATTTATGGAAGAAAAATTGTGTAAACTCAAAAAAAAATAGAATTTGTTTTGCAATGTTCCAAATCTTTAACATTTTCAAATATGTGCACCAAAATTCTGCTCAATTATTTATAATTGTTGTGGAATATTCATTACACTAAAATTTCATATTACTGACTTTTCTTTTGACTTGAGAAGAGTGAAAGTCGAAGCATTCCATTGCAAGCTTGTGACACTGAAACATCCAAATGGCAAGGTACCTGCAACGTAACTGAATGCTACTGTAGGGTACCATAGTAACACAACTGCGAGGATGTTGCAGGACTTTATTTTCGGGCAGTTGGTATGCAGATACCATGCAGTTCACATGTTTGCCTGAACAATTTAGAAGATGCTCTAAGTCAGTGATTCTCAACCATTATTGTTGTGGTACACTTTTAAGAACTTCAATATTTGATGGCACATTTACAATATAATAAGTTTAAAGTATTTTACTTACCTATATTCTGTGTAAAATAGATGACATTTATGAAATTTGGTGACAGAAAAATGCCAACACTAGGGAGAATCACTGCTCAAAGTCATTATAAAATAATAAAAAATAAGGTTTTATTTAGATAAATGATAAATAAACAAACTTACAGCATGTGTTATACTATCACCAGTAAGAGTCACAATACACTTCAACTGCTCAGGCTGTGATGTCAAGATAAATTTGTCTTGCTTTTGGCCTTCATTTCCATATAGAGGGACAGGAAATCTGTGAGCACACTCCTGGAATGTGGACAGAACCACTATCAAGATTAATGTATTATTATTTGGTAGAGAAAATGAAAAATATACCTTTTTTATCTAATCTTTCTGCTCTTATTTATTAACGATGAAAAACTAACAAATGATTTAACGAAAAAATGCATACTTATAACATATCTAAAAAAAATTAATGTTATGGTATGCAAAAACTTGAGAAATAAATAATAATGGCAATAAGACTTATTTAAATACCACTAGACTATTGATGTAAAACATTTTTTTAATGAAACATTATATATTTAATTGGCGTGACTAATGAGAATTCTAGTAGGTTGCTAGTTTTCTTTAAAGCAATGAACCCAAATGTTCAGTTTCATACAAAGTAAACGATTACTATAATTCCAATCCTCTTGCACTTCAAATATATTATTTTTGAAAGATTTTAAATTTAAAAAGTTAAGGTTAATATATCATTTTAGAACACTATATATAATTTTGAAATAATAAAAAAAATAACAAAAATGATAAATGAATGATATATATTTTAAGCTTCTTAGTTTTTTCTGATGAAGCTTATTTAATAACTAGTTTCAAGAAACTTAGCTTAGTTTCATACTATTTGTATGTACATTGAGACATTATTTAAATACAACAGAAAAATAAAAATGTTACATATCAACTTTATCTGCTCGTGTCTTCGACTTTGAAATGCTTTAATTACTATTCGTGGGACATATTAGTCGCATCCTGTTTGTTTGTAAATGACATACTTTACTCACCACTAATACAGAATGTAGCTGATGTAATATAGCGTGAACTTCTTCACGGAGCACCCATTCAAATTCTTCTTTCTGTAATTAATTGTGAGGTATGAATAACAATAAACCACTCTGAAAAGTTAACAAAATAAACGAATATTATTCATAGTTGAGCAAGCGCACCAAATTTGCAGCTTCTTCTTTTTCGTTGTCATTCATTGCAGTAAATTTGATTAACTTTATGTACGTAAATCCTGTGACTAATTCTTTAATAATTAAAAGATACGAAAATATTTTCGCACTATAGACACACGAGACAAAATTGCGAACTGGCTGTCAGAAGGCAGTGTTTTTACTTATAATGTTAATTTTACCCTATTTCCCTTAGAAATTTTCTCTTAAAACCTCGTATCCTCGAAAATCTAAGTTTTAGCGCGTCACGTCATCAAAATTTTTAAGTTAATAGAATTTTGTGTTAATTTAATCAAAAGTCGTTAAAACTGTGTTTTTTGTAATTCTTCATGAAATTATTTTTTTCTGATGGTATTACTTAAAAACTTAATTATTAAGTATCTTTTTAATGATGACAAATCTCACTCTAATGACAAGAATATTTTTCTCAATTTTTTTTTTTCATTATTATCCTAAGATACATGTTATCTTTAATAAGACAAATTACGTAAGTATTATGATAACTAAAAATAAAGCAATAAACTTAGTAAGGACTTGTAGCAAATTCGTTTTAGTAAATTCTTGGTTTTGTAAAGTAAACAATACATTTGCTGGTACGTAATACCATGAACCAAACTACATTTATTTTCTTAATCCCTTTCAAATTAAACAATCCCAAGCTTTAGCTTCAGTCATACTACCCTAATATAGGGCGATATCCTTTACAGTTGACACACTGTATGGCAGTTACGTAATTTTATAATCAGTGTTGCCAGCTGATATCTTTTCTAATTATATATTTTCATGAAACATGCAAAATGTCTAATAATAAAAATATTGCTTTTCTAAACCCACGTTAAATATCATAAAAATAAATTCATAGTATTCAAAGTCAAAATATACATTTTATGCTTTTGAGGTCATTTCGACAGTGAACCGTAAAAATATAAGAATAATTATTTAATATAAGAAGAGTTGATTAAAAATACGATATGAACATTACTAGTGTCATTGTCATTGTCACTCACACACACATATCAGTATAAGTGTCAATGTGATTAATTGTTCTCTCTCATCCTTCATAGTTGTTTTTTATTCTTGTCTATGGTTGTTTTGCTAAAAACTAAAAAGGATAATTTTCTCAAATAAAGGGAAAGATGTTCTCACTATTCAGTGATGTGCAGTATTTCATGTAATATAAACTTAAGAAAAGTTTTAAAATGTGGGTTAAACCTCAAGAAATATTTCTGAAAAGTGCATTGTGGTAATTTCTCTAGTAAACGTATTTGTTATCTTTCCTCTTACATTGTTATTCTTTGGGTTTACACTTTATATTTTATTTACGACTTCAGGGATACTGACGAGACCACTTTATACTTCGTTCTACAAAGAAGAAAGGGACATGGAAAGTCCAAAGGTCTTTCTTCTCTTCTGGTAGGTACATTAGACAGTGTTTGGGACACAAAACCTGCGCCATACCGAATTTTGCATCAAACACCAAATTCAGAAATATATTATGGTAAGCAAAGTGTTATTAGGATTTAAATAAATAATAATTTACTTAGTGTTTTATGGTTTATAAACAATCCAAATATTGTAACTTTAAAAAAGGTTAATAAAAACTGTTAAATTCATAGGTAACTACCACAACACATTCATATAACAAGGGTATTTTAAAAAGCAGTAGCTCAGTTGGCAAGAGTCAAGCTTAAATTTCATTTGTAGTAAGTTTGTAAATTTGTAAATTTCATATGTAGTAAGACAACCAATTGACTCAGTGGCGCGGCCCCCGGCCACGGAGTCAATGGTCGCGGGTTCGATTCCCGCATTAGAATATTTATTTAGAATTTATAAATATTTATTCCAACCGTCCCGGGATCGGACTCCCCCGGATACTATGGTGCCTTACCTCAGCATGCAGGGCTCTGCTGAGGCTGACCTCCATCCTCCCTTGCGGCTTGTGGGATTCACTAAAGACGAATTTAATATACCTAATTTGTTGAAACATGACGGCGAAGTGGTTCGCCACCCATCACATCCTGATTCTCGCGAGGGCGAAATCGACTAATGAAGAGCCGTTTCGCTGCGAAGATTGGACTGAGCTCTGTGGTCTCTGCCAACCCCTGTGGGGGATAGGCGTGAATATATATATATATAAAAAAAAGTTTGTTGCTTCCATTTTGCTATTGATGTGAACCATTTCCTAATAAAAACATTATTAGCTTAGTTGGAATAGTTAAAAAAATTCTAGCAATATAAAAAACATTTCTAGTCTTCTTTTTTAAAAAAAAGACAATTTTATTTTTGTAATAAGAAAAATTATACCTAAATAAAATAGTAATAATAATCCAAACATAAGTATTATATTCCAGGAGTATATGACTCTTGCTTGACATAAGTAATATATTAATAATATGTAATATAAATTATATAATATGTTTGTAATAGTTACTGCAAAATCAATTAAATGTCATTTTTTCATAATTATTTAAAATATTATAATTATATGCCTGTAATTGTTGTTTTAGTGATAGCTACAGCTCTCACAGAACAAGAAATTCGTGATAATTGGCAGTGGCTTTTTGAAAATGTAAGTCCTACATTGCACTCATTTGATACGGAAGAAGAGGTGACTGAATTTGTATGTTGCAAAATTAACTCTGTTATTGCAACTGAACAAGAAAATTTGACTGAAGGTATATAAAGGGTTATTAAATTTTTCCTAGACATAAAACGGTATATATATTATATATTATTAAAATATATATTATTAAAATATTTTCTGCAGATGAAGACACATATAAAAATGTTGATTATGAATTTCACCAAAGATTTATGATGCCTAAAGATGAAAAGCTGGTGTGTTATTATTCTTGCAGGTAAATATTTGTTTGGATATATGTATGTTTCTTTTTATGGAAGAATGTAACTCACCTAATGTACCTGGGTGAGCAATTACCTCTACCTATGATCATCTGCATTATTAAGGCCACTGTAGATTCTTTGCCTACCTTAGGGTAAGGATAAAAATAATGGGAAGGGAAGAAATAATTAATTGGATTGGGAAAAGTGAATAAATTTGTGGAGAAATGAAAAAGAAGTGCAAAATGTGTATATATGTTTTTTAAAGAATATTTTTTTTGTCTAAACTTTTCTTTTTATCAAAAATTTTACTAGTAGAAAATACCTTTATAACTTACCTTGTGTACTGTAAGAACAGTAAGATAATTATTAACTTCTTCAATTATGAGGTAGTTAAAATTAAGTTCATGTTAATAAGTTTTTTTTAATGTTAAAATTATAAAATAAAATACTATAGTACTTTGAGTTATTTTTATATAAGTTTATCTATATTTCACATCAGTTTTTGTTCTTAAAATCAACAAACCAACATTATTGTTTTTTCTTATTACAATCATGAGCATTTTGAATAGATATTAGTCTGTGGCATGCCTTTTAAATGTTTCTCTCCCTAATGGGGTTTTATAAACTAAATTGTATTTTTTGGTTATATTATATATTATTATGATACTTACATATAGTTCTTTAGTACTGACCTTTTATAAAGTTAATAGGATATTGTAGTAACAATTTCATTGCATAAATAACTGTTATCAGTAATTACAGTTGTTTTTAAACAGTTATTGGAAGGGCAAAATGCCAAGACAAGGCTGGATGTATTTATCAGTACACTATATGTGTTTTTACTCATACATATTTGGACGAAAGACTTCCCTCAAGATCAGATGGGCTGATGTCACAGAACTGGCTAAAACAAACAGCATATTATTTCCTGATTCAATTAAAGTAGTCACAAGAGATGGAGAGCACTACTTCACTATGTTTCTGAAAAAGAATGAGACATTTGCCTTAATGCAGCAGTTAGCCAATATTGCTATGAAACAGTGAGTATAAAACCTTTATAGTAAGTCCATATATATTTTTATACACAATAGTTAAATATTTTCATTTATTGCTTTACCATATTTTTGCTTGACATACCTTACAATAGTAAAACATGCTGTGAAACACCACTTGACCAGACAGCCACAATCTGCACAAAGCAACTAGCACAAACTAGATATGTGAAATCAAAATTTAGGTTAGATGGTGCATGTTGAGGAAGGCTATAACCAGCAGTGAGCTACCATAGGCTATGGATGAAGATGATATAACAAATGATTCGTGACATTATCTATGTGATATTATACCTAGAGTTTTTAATTACTCAAAGGCGTTGTCATGATTTTGAATAAATTTAATTTGTATCCCTTGCAGGTTAATTGATGACAAATCAGGCAGTTTTAACATTGATAAAGATCTTTTGACGAAGTTGAGTAAAAATGTACCAAAAAAACCATCATTTCTAAAACGAGATTTGGATGCAAAGAAACAGTCAAATTTGTACACATTAAGGTTTCGTTTGCCACACAATGAAAAGTTAGATGGAAGCGAAGAATGCACTTTGTGGACACCATATAATAAAAGATACAACTGGGGTAGACTTTATTTATCACAAAACTTTATATGTTTTGACAGTAGGGTGAGTTTTTAAATGTTATAGCACCTTTTGTTATGTTAAATACAGTAACACTTTTATGTTAAGTACATTAAGTGGTAATTTACGTGAGATATGACTGATTCATTTGGAGTTATTACTAAATTGTTAAATATTAAAAAAAACGATATTAACAACATTTACTACTGTAGTTTAAAAAAAAACAAATATAGTGCTTCATATGCATGTTATTTGAACAATTTTCCACTTACTCTATTAACTTAATAAAATGTGTAAATGAGGTCATCCTTTAAGTATTTAATTTATATATTAAGATTGTATATATTGCCTGTTATAATATAATCTCATTATCTGTTCATAATTTGTATTCATTATTAATAGTTCAACTTTGGTTATCTATATTTATGTTAATTACTCAAAGTCAGTTGACCATGTGCTTCATTTAATGGATACATTAGATGTTTCCGATCAATATTATGAAACTGAGTCTGGATACTCCTCCAATCCACCTTGGGCAAGAGTGATGGGTCTCATGCCCAACAGTTAAAGCTATATGGCCTGTAAAAAAAATATCGTATTATTAATTAAGCCAAACGGCGAAATAGCAGGTCAACTTTGTTTCATTCTAAATATAGGTGTTCCTTGATCCTATGTCTTCAGAAATATTAAAAATGCATATGTCTTCTTTTATTGTTTCCTTGTAATCACACGACAAATTTGGATTAATAATCATTTTTCTTTCTTACTTTATGACTTATCTGTCTATTACCACCTCTTTCTATTTGAGTAGAGTACCTTTTTTCTATTTTTTTAAAAAGATTAGCAGTGTTTTGATATAAATAGAATTCTTATTGACGATTTCAACTAAGTTATATGGACAGTCAAAAGTTTTACTTAGCTAAGATCCGCGACATGCAAATCAATAACAGAAAACCAATAATGTGTGCTTTTCCGTTGGGCTAAGTGGATTTATTTGGAACTTAAACCAAAAACTTTTCGGGTCTTCCGTAGAGTCTACTATACCTGAAGATGCCTCGTGTTGGGGCGAAACACGTGTCGTTTACAAGATGGAAAAGTGATAATGTGTGTTTGGTGTTGTGTATAGTGTTTGGTGGGTGGAGAATTGATGGCCGATTTTCGGTAAGTTTTTGGATTAAGTTCCAAATAAATCCACTTAGCCCAACGGAAAAACACACATTATTAGTTTTCTGTTATTGTTTTTTAGTAAAACTTTTGACTGTCCATATAGTGATGGATTTCCGCAAAGTAACGCCTGACTCCATTAAAAATCTTCAACTAAGTTAATAGTGTTTCTAAGAAAAATATCGTTCTTATCAAAAGTCTAATGCAGGGATTCCCAAACTATTTTGTGTGATAGACCCCTATTCCAAAATGAACTACATACTTCAGGAATGCCTGGTCTAATGGTAGAATCGAACCTACGATCTGAGATCGTAACCCTACTGTAGTGATATATGGGTTAATTAATCACTAATGTATTAAAACTTTTTGTTTGAATATAATAAAACCTTTTTATTATATTATTTTTTTTAAACATTCGTTATTTTAAAATTTAAAAAGAAAGGTGTCATTGTTTTTGGATCAATTACGATTAGATCGACAGACGTCTCTCGTATAATATATCGCTCTACTTTGCACAAGTAATAAATATGAAAAAGTGTGAGACACAAATGTACATTGAATTGAAAAATAAAGTATATCATTTGGAAGAGTTTTATTATAAGAAGAAGAAACCTCGCAAAGATCCCGTGTCTCCGTATCAGTACGGTTGGCTCGCTATATTATAGCTCCACAACTGAGCTATTACTGCTTAAATAACATCAACAATATTTTTACGACAGGTTCAACACCTCGTAAGGCTCACAATACCCCTTCGTACAGTCCATCAAGTAGAGCGCGCTGATTCCGGGGGCACAGGTAGCTCGGGAGACTCCGGAAGTATTCTCATCACCACTGCGCACCACACTAGTTTTCTGTTCGGCAACATATCCGATCGCGATTTCCTCGTGCACAAAATATCCGAACTGCTCGCCAAGTTGCCCAAGTAAGTGTATTGTAAATAAATAAACTAAACTAAAAAGAACAGAATGATAGCCGCTTTTAGCTAATGCATAATGTTAATTTACATCTAAACGTATAGTAAAGTTATTTCCGGGTATTATTTCATTAAATTTATCTTTATGATTTTAAAAAATTATCTAAAAAAATATAATCATTATAATACTATTCAACTGTTCAACTAATGATTTTTAATAATCATTAGATGAACAGTTTAGTAGTATTTAAATAAACAATCTTCGTACTTATTTTATTTAATTCATTAATCAGTAATTATTTTTATATTTATGGTCAGGACACAAATTCTTAATTTGAATGAGAATTTATATTTTAAATAAAATAAAAGTGTAAATATTTTGAATTACGTGTATCTAGTGTAAATACATATTGACTCTCATTGTGCTATGGATGACGCTTCTATCTTCTGCGCCAACTGTTGTCTCTCTCGCATTCATGTGATCGGTTTTATTATACTGGTATTTGTTATAATTATTTATTATTCCCACAATATGTTATTTTAAGCCATAGATTTATTCCATGTTACTAAAGCCACATTTTAAAAACAATGTTATAAAAGTTGTTTTAGACAATAATATTATTATTAAATATACACTCTTGCCTCTCACACATGTACACGCTCACACACACACACACACACACACGTGCGCGCACACTCACACGTACACACGCACACTTACACACACGCACGCACTCACACACACATACCATATTATATATAGATATATATAAAATGCGTTTTGATCAGTAGTGTATATATTATATTTTTAATATAATCCACTTATTACTTATGATCTTTTATATATGTTAATTTAATTAAAATATAAATCCATAATTGTCTCCAGAAGTTTTCTGAATTTGTATATGCTGTGGATTTTGTAGCAGATAAATAAAGTAATTAATAACGGTAATAAGTCGGTAATCATACTAAATACCCGTATAGTCAACACCGATATTTCATTCTCTGTTTGCTAGTATAAATAACCAATAATTTCATATATTAATCAACATAAATAATATTTTCTATTATTAACAGGATTTCCAGTAACCAGAAATGGCGCGACGCTACTAACACTCGGCTTTGTTATTTTTAAGTTTTATTGAATCGTTATTCTAATTATTTGAATGGTCAGTGATGTATACAGGGAAAAGGTGACCCGAGCGATAGACAGGAGGGACCAAGAAGTCGAATGGACTCCACAGCCGCCCCTCATGACGCTTTTTAGGACCCATCAGACTTCTACCATCAAGCAGATACAGCAGAAGAAGGTAGTTTTCATTTCAGTTTCAACAAATCATTATTAATTATATAAAATTCACTAACCATGGAGGTTGGTTTGTCGGGAGAAAAAAAATTCGTTGAAAATATCATTCTTTCGAGTAAAATATAATTTATTTCCGTTGAATCTAAGATATAAAAAACTCGTGTCAGTGTTTGTTATCAATTATCAAACTCCTCCGAACCAGCTTTACCGACTTTTTGATTTTTTGTATATTTTTGATTAGAATTTTATATATTAAAAAAAAATAAATATTTGGGAGGACTTTATCAACTAGTGGTATAAAAATAGTTTACGACTTTAGGTCTTAAACTATTTATTATATCCCTAGTTCATAAGGAAGGTCATCCCCAAAAATTTATTTTTTTATTTTTTAAATATTTATGGAAAAACAACGTTTACCGGGTCAGCTAATTTTTATATAACTTTTCAGGAGAAGAAGTGGGAAGATCACATGACCGAAGTGGGGCGTGGTGTAAGCATGTATCAAACGACGGCGGGCAGTGAACTGGTTATAACCGGCATACCAGAGTCATTACGTGGAGAATTATGGAGTGTATTCTCTGGTTCGATACTACAGAAAGCACAGAATAAAGGCTTGTACGAGAAATTGGTAAAAGAAGCTCTAGCCAATAAAACTCAAGCAAACGACGAAATCGAGAGAGACCTCCATCGATCGCTACCCGAGCATCCTGCGTTCCAAAACGACGTTGGTGTGTAATAACACTTGCTACATTTATAACAACATATAATTTAGTTTAAACTTACTTTCCACATAATTGAATGCTGTGGAAAGTAAGATATATTAACTGTGTGGAATTCTCTTCAAATTCTCTTAAAATTCCTTTATGAAAAGTCAGAATGTGTCTAAAACGACAGTTCGGAGTGCTTTTTCCGACTCTGATGTACGGTAGTTATAGTATGGGTTTGGCAGAAGAGTCATGAGACTGAATGCGGTGGAAATGAGAGATTAAATTAAGAAATATGAGGAATGAAGATATAAGAGAGCGATGTGGAGTAAAAGGAGTCGTGACAAAAGTTGAGAAAGAGATGCTTAGATGGTTTTGGGCACATAGAGAGAATGGATGAAAGAAAGAAGATAAAAGAAATTTACGTCGCGGAGTTGGATGGAAGGGTCGATAGGTGATGAGTGTGGAGAAAGCCACGAAAGTGTGCCGAGATCGTAGCATATGGAAATCTGTGGTCTCTGCCTACCCCTATGAGAAACAGTCATGGCGATATGTATGTATGTGTTTGAGCCATACTCATTTATTGGGTCAACTCAACCAGGGTAGTATCATAGAATAGTGTCCAGGGTATCTTCATAAAATGTTCGCATTAAGTAGTCTCAACTCCTCCTTCCCTCTAATTATTAAGATCGTAGACCCTAAGGTATGTGCGGTACCCTTAGTATTGCAATTATCAATAGGCGGTGGTCATTGCTTACTTTTAGTTTTTACATGGGCTAGAGACTTTTAGTTGCGTTTTTTTGGAATTTTTCCCGCCAACTTACATTAGTGACGTTGTTTTATTTCATTTTCTTAATCTTATTATCAGTTATATTGTTTAATTGTGGTGGCATATTATGCAATGTAGTTTGATTAAGTGAAGTGATATGAAATAAATGCATGTACCGTGTTAAGTCACGGTTGTTGACTGAAAAAGTCCATAGAAGGTCTTGGTAGAATAGCCACCATTTTATCAAGACGTAACGTTACAAGCTGACTTGTTACATTTCATGAGATTTGATATTATTGTATTTTACTTGCCAGTGTCAAGTAAAATATTATAAAACATTGCATTATATATAATATCGTATTATTATGATAGTTATAACTAATTGCCATCACAGAGAAGTTGCGTTATTTTAATAAAAAGTTGTATTTAAGATGAGTCTTAACATTGTCTTTATATGGTTTTAGAGAAAGTAGCATTTTATTATTGTTTGAATTAATAAAATCTTGTTTCTTCTAGGTATATCGGCACTGCGTCGTGTTTTATGTGCATATGCGTTGAAAAATCCAACCATTGGGTACTGTCAAGCAATGAATATAGTTGCCTCCGTCCTGCTTATCTACTGTCCAGAGGAACAAGCGTTCTGGCTCCTTGCCACCATATGTGAAACCTTGTTGCCTGACTATTACAATACAAGAGTCGTCGGAGCGTTGGTTAGCATTTTTCAATATATACATACTTATATACCACAATATATATATACTATATATATTGTGGACACCTATATCATTAAACTTTAATATTAGTTGATTAATGGAGTCAGGTGTTACTTTTACTTAGCTATGATCCGCGACAATTGTGGCGGATCTTAGCTAAGTAAAAGTTTTAACTGTCCACATGTATTTTTAGTATTAAAATTAATGTAATCAATCAAAAAAATAAGTTTTTGGTGGATATTACTTTTCATTTTATATCATCTCAACCGTGTCGGTGTTGGCAACCGGAGGAACTGATTTATACATGACATCCAAGTTCGCCAAAGGTTTTTTTACAAGTCTTTTGCAACCTTTGTAAGTCTTCGCCCCGTATGGCAGTCAAAAAACCTTTATAGAATTGTGAAAGTAAACATTTTCAACGCCATCATAAAGTCTGTTCTACTATACGGGTGTAAGACATGGAAGAGTACTAAAGTCTTACTACGTGACATACAGATATTCATCAATCGTTGCCTACGCCAAATCCACAAAGTTTTCTGGCCGGACAACATGATCTACAATGACTAACTGTGGAGAATAAGCAATGACGATCCGATAGATGTGCAGATTCGCAGCCCTAAATGGAAGTGAATAGGGTACACATTTCGACACCACGTACCCTTATTCCCTGACAAGCCCTCGACTGCAATCCGCAGGGGAAACGGAAACGTGGACGTCCAAATCAAACATGGCGGCGAACAGTTATATCTGAAGTGCAAAAAGTCGGCCTCTGAAAAGGTTTTAAAAAACAAATTTTATATTCCCAAAATTTAAAAGTAATAAATTTATATTCCAGGTGGACCAAGGAGTTTTGGATGACCTCACCAAAACTCACCTACCCGAACTGCATGCAAAGTTAGATGAACTTGGTATGATGAAGATGATCTCTCTTTCTTGGTTCTTGACATTGTTCATCAGTGTTATGCCATACGAGTGTGCTGTCAATGTTATGGACTGCTTCTTCTATGATGGTGCTAAAGTTATTTTCCAGGTTTGTTTTCTAAACATTTATTCTTGTATGTGTTTTACTTTAACAATCCTGCAACTATATCTACTGAAATATAATAAATTACATTTTCTCAATTTAATATTTCTTTGGCCGCCGGTAGATCACACGTGAGATTTTTGCTATCCTTTTTATATTTTATGTATTGAATTTCATTATATTTGTTTGTAATATAAATATGAATAAGTTACCTTATTGTTATTACTACCAGGCTGTGCGCAGATATTAAATTATAGTCCAGGCGTTATTATGTTACTCAAGACTGTAACTTGTGCCAAATAAATAAATTTGTGTTACCTAATTGCTGTTCTATCTATATATCATCTAGTTGGCTCAGTGGCAAAACTTTCGAAGTCCACGGTTTCGACCTCGATTCCCGTATCCGATTAATAAATGTCTGGGAGCCTTGCCATTCCGGCCTTGGATAAGCGTGGGGGGATAACATTAATTTCTCCACGAAGGGAATTCCCAGCCTTGACCCACTATGTCCCATGTACGAGTTGTATAAAATACATACATATTGCTATTTGCAATAAGACCGCCATTTGTATATATACATATTACAATTAATAATTGTATAACTTTGTTTTTGGTGTATAATAAAGAATATAGCTATCTAACTATCTATCGTCAAGCTTGTCTCCCGTGGGGATAGGCAGAGAACACAGATCGCCATCTGCTACGATCTCGGCACACTTTCTTTGCTTCCACCACTCTCATCACTCTCCTTATGTAACCCTGATGGTTAAGGGTACTCTCAACCGTGCCCTTCCTAAAACTTCAGCAATTTGGTCAAGGAATATTTGTTCTTGATCTTTCCCTACCAACCCTTCCATCCACATCCACAACGTTAATCTTAAACATATAAAATAACATTTGGTTTAAACTTGACGTAAATGTGATATAAATATGTGTTATTTTATTATATCATTTAGTTAGGATTTTTAGTATTGAAAAACAGTAATATTAATTATTTTAAAATGTCAATAGTTTGAAACGAAAAAGTAGTCTTCTAATTTTGTTTTTTGTTTAAACAGGTGACACTGACTATCTTGGATATAAACCGTGAAAAACTATTGAAGTGTGGAGAAGACGGTCAGGCCATGCAAGTGCTCAGTGAATACTTGGAGGGCATATACAATGAAGAGGCCATGGCCTTATCAACTGAACCACGTACAGCTGAAAAGGTATATACTTTTTGAAATGATTATGTTTTATAAACTTTGCAAGACCGTGGTTAACCTAGTGTGAAACATTCTCTGGGTGAAGCAGCTAGCAGAAACTGGATGTGTGTAGCCGAACATTAGGCTAGGTAGCACACCTTGGGCGATGTTTTTATTCAGCAATGGATTACTCTAGTCTCCTAAAATGTTCATTACATTCGAATTCTACACATACAGATATAGTACAATAGTATAACATGTGAAATGGGTCGAAACATTCTTTGAAAAGACACATTCATGGCCTTAAAATATATACCGAACCTTGCCAATGGTGATCCAAATCGAAGTCCTTAACTTGACTGGGAGGCTCTTAGACCATACCTAGCTCCTCTGCTGTTGTGATGCCTCGTCCATCATTTCAATAGAACTTTAGGGTTGAAGTGCAACTCAAATCCTAATGGAGTTGCCCAGATAGATAGATATATTATTTAATTTACACCAAAAACAAAGTTATTATTTTTGTAATTATATACAAATAGTGGTCTTATCGCCAATAGCGATTTCTTCCAGACAACCGTGGACAGTGTTAAAAAGATAATTTAGTGTAGCTTGTCATTATCGTCAGGTAGATAGAAAAAAATTTATTAATATAACAAAGTTAATAACCATAAGCAAAAATATAAGTATATATGAGTTAACCGTAAATAATAGAC